>APFE030003475.1:6764-85470 GCA_000404065.3 Pinus taeda
TCCAAGAATTGTTCATTTATGTAATGTAAAAGAGGTTGCCCCCTCGAAGAGGCTGAATTCTAAGGCGTTGATCTATCTTTTCTATCTTTTCTTGAGCTGGTTTCATAACAGGACAACAGAAGTAGCAGTATATATGGTTGGAGGAAAGTCATCTAGCAAGATAGAAGATAAAAAAATCATCATACATCATCATCATTAGGAAGGAGCATTTGTAGAATGAGGATCATCAAGATCCTCGATTGGAATCTTCATTAAAAGGTTCACCTTTACTAAGAAGAAGCAAGTGCCTCGCATATAGTTCACATTCCACCTCGTGTGGGATCCACTGGTAAGGTATGATGACGAAGATGTGCAACATGTTGAGTTGATTGAAGTACTTTCATCTTCAAGCAAGGAAATGAAGCTGCTTGAAGGAAGTCTAGATGACCAAAAGAAGTAAAAGGATATATATTTGATAGATAATGTCATGTCACCATATAGTCTCAGATAAGATGGTTGAATGCTCTATTTCATGAGCATGATCGAAGAAGAAGGATCTCTTCCATTAGAGTGATGCATGAAGGAATGTAGACAACGTGCCTTGAACTCTTCTATATATTGATAAGATGACATCAACATAATATGACCTCAGATGGAAGATGAGGTGGTTGACAATTATGGTTCCTATGATGAAGGAGTTACGTATAGAAGTTCTTGGGGAAGCATTATGTGAAGAAAGGAAGAAGAGTTTGTGAAAGATGCAAATATAATCATGTAAGATAAGATTGGTGATCAACATCCGATAACTAGAAGAATTAACTATGAAATCTCCATGGAAGAAGAAGGTATGAAGACCCTGATATGTATATTGCAAAAGAAGAATCTTGGTAATGAGCTTCTTGGAGATGGATCCATACATGTGCAGGATGTTGATATTGCAAGAAGCTGATGTCATGATGAAAGGCCATCATAAAGAGGTAACTTTGATTTATTGTTCATTTTGATTTTTTGAAAGCATCCGGTTGGGTTGTTACAGGGCTACCGAAAGAAGGTTGTAGAAGTCACTTACAACTAATACTCATGTGATTGGATGAAAGAAACTGAAAGAAACATGACTTGGAAAAGGTACTTATATGAAGAAAAGCTAGATATGGACTAGAAAATCACTTTCTGATGAAGAGAAGGATGACATGACAATTGGTTCAACACTATGGTTCATTGAAGGGAAAGTGGTGGAGAAGACGGCTAATGCCCTACGATGAAGAACTCTCCATGATGAAGAAGATGCAGTTCATGACATGATACCGAAATAAGGAGCCCTAAGAGAAACTGATAGTATGATGATCTCCACCAAAGAAGTAGAAAACTGCTGTTGGAAACAAGTCCCTAGTTGAGAGGGAGCTTGAGCAAGTCCCTTGTTAAAAGGGAGCTTGGAAATATTCATTTTATAAGAATGTGTAGATCCTCCCTAGTTGAGAGGGAGAGATAGACACAACATTCTTGTTTTCATGTTATGAAGAAATAATGGAGGATCGGGTAAGAATCTGAGATTGATTCCGATACTCTTTGAGGATGTGGTAGGGCATCCAATAGGCAAGAGTAGTCGAAGAGGAAATTCCTTGAAGATGTGTTATTCCAAGACAGGAATGGTCCTAAAAGGACATACCTTGTGAACATCTGGATGGAGTATGTGCCTTAAGAGACATTGATGATGGTGTCTATAGTCATTGCCTTGCCAGCGTTGTGCTCTGATCTTGTGGAGAGATAGAGTTGTTAGTCAAGGCCTTGCTATGTGACAATGCTGATTGGTATGATGAGATGCAAAGAGATAAGCTGAAATAATAGCTTATAAAATGGCTTACCAATCCGACTCTTCTTATGAGAATTCTTTAGTATGAGAATGTCCAAGTACCATGTATGGATTATGAATACCTCCCTAGTTAAGAGGGAGTGTTGAAATGTGTAACTAGGTTCGATCTTCATAATGTCTATTGTAATCATGATTTTATATATCTGATATTAAAGAGGAAAGAAATTTATTATTGTCATTCTTGATGCATGGTTTCATGCTCAAGATAAAGTTATTTGTAGGTCAAGCACCCATTGAGTGCTCCTAGGTTTGTCATAAAATTATGAAGTCAAAAGAGTCATTGTCATACATGTAAGACCCCTTTTGGCACGCTATATCTTGTAAACAATTTTTTTTAAAGTCAAAAGTGTCATAAAGACCCTCAAAGACCTTGTCAAACAAGTCGTCCTACAAGATGGATAAAGTCAGCCTCATTGACAACAATTCGACCTCCTAAGAATCCTATATATAATAGACATTGACCTCACTTGAAGGCCATCGAAGCAACTCACAAGAAGTTCGATAAAGGAGGAAAAAGAGACCTAAAAGAGCGAAGAAGAGGAGGACTAGAAGAAGGAAAGGAATGAAGTCTTTGAAAGTTGTTTTTGGGCTATCATCTCTTGACACATGCGAAGATTAGGGCTACATCACTACAGCAAGATCGAATTGCAAAAAGGAGTTGAGTTAGGGCACCAACAGGTTTACTTTGCAAGCTGAGTTCCAAAGAAGGAAGAACCAAGTCAAGCGAAGGAGAAAGTAGAAGAAATCACCATTTTTTCCACACATACAAGAGCTAGGATTTTTGCAGTAGCTGAAAAATTGTAGTCAAGAAGTTACTGGGGTTGAAATCGCTGGAGAAGTTGTTGAGGTTGAAGTTGCTGGGTCGAAGTTGTTAGAAAAGTTGCTGGACGCTGTGAAAGTTGACTTGGGCTCGTAGGGGTCTTTGACAAGGGTCTTAAATCTTGGAATTAGTCATTTGAAGTTCTATAAGAAGAGAAGAATTTTTGTGGGTTTTCCTCTCAAGAGGTGAGGTTTTTGCCCTAACTTACAACCTACATTTTGTGTCCTCTTGTCTCATTGTTTTATTGTGAAGTAAAAATACATCACAATCAATTATCAAAGTAAGAGAAATCACCTAGTCTAGCTGCCTCTAGATTTCTCAACATGGTATTAGAGCTAAGGCGACAAGACAAAAAGAGGCAACTTGAAGAAGATCATCCAATCGAAGAAGAATTCTCAAGGATTGAGCACAAGGAGATCATCAAGAAGGACTAATCCACACATCATCTTGAAGGAAGGAACTAAGGAACATCAAAGAGGACAACCCATCTCATGACAAGGATCATACCATCTAGAAGGATCAACACTTTGTAAAAGAAGAATACCTCAAAGACCCTACCTCATTCAAAGGACTCTACACTTGAAGCATTCTTGGGGCTTACACATTCTACAATTATCTAACAAGGAAGTAAGAAGAGCAGTTCATCATCAAAGTGATCTCCCTCACATTGAAGAAAGGATCACATCTTAATCATCCTTGTAGAAGATCATCAAGTCATCATCATCAAGAAGGCGTCAACTTGAAGATATCATCATCAAAGAGCATCTTCACTTGACAAGTAAGTATCTTTATATTTATGTTTGAATCTACTATCAACATGAATTCATTATGTAAGGAAAGCAACAAACTGGTTGGGTCATCAAATTTCCTTGCATGGAAGAAGAGGATAGATTTGATCCTCATAGGGAATGAAGTTATTGCATATGTTAAGGGTTCAATCTCCAAACCATCTCAAGAGCAAGCTCAAGCACTATCGAAGTATATGAAAGGGGAAATAAGGGCTCTGTTGTTGCACAAATTGTCTAAACATTGCGACAATGCTCAGATCGAGGGCTGTCACCCTGATCCCCGATCTCTCCGTTCAAGCTGTCTCCCTACAACAAGCTAAGGGGGATAGACCCTATGGATAAATGAGATGAAGGAGAACCAACTGGGAATCAACTGGTTCGGGAGACACAGCGAGGCAACCAAATACTTGATTAAGGCTCAACAAGATTTATAATTTGATTTAAAAATGATTAATACCAGTGCCTTATGGAGTTAATGAAAACCAAGTAATTGATTAGCTACTGTTGCTTAGGAAATAGAAATATGAGAAACTCTTTAACAATTGCTTGAAAATATTTGCGAAATATGTAACAAGCCTTAAATGATCTAAGCAATGACGATTGATTTCACTAGATGCACAATGTCTTAGCAATTAAATTTCAAGATATATAGATCCCCGATCTCTCCGTTTAAGCTGTCTCCCTACAACAAGCTAAGGGGGATAGACCCTATGGATAAATGAGATGAAGGAGAACCAACTGGGAATCAACCGGTTCGGGAGACACAACGAGGCAACCAAATACTTGATTAAGGCTCAACAAGATTTATAATTTCATTTAAAAATGATTAATACCAGTGCCTTATGGAGTTAATGAAAACCAAGTAATTGATTAGCTACTGTTGCTTAGGAAATAGAAATATGAGAAACTTTTTAACAATTGCCTGAAAATATTTGCGAAATATGTAACAAGCCTTAAATGATCTAAGCAATGACGATTGATTTCACTAGATGCACAATGTCTTAGTAATTAAATTTCAAGATATATAGATCCCTTAATCAAACATGAAAATTAACAATTCACTGATTTTGATCCCAGAACTAAAATATTTATGCGTAGAGAACCAAATCCAGGAAAATTTCACCACCTTCAATAGTTAATCTTTGGATAAAAAAAAAAACTACGCACATTTAACTATAGAGGAATGACAAAAACTACCTTTAGCACAAAGTAAAAATTTTAAATTTAACAACTTGATTACTTCTTAAGTAAATTTCTTCTAAATGTGCTAATTTAATTTATTATTTAATTTTGTTTTAATTTTTTATATATTATTTTTAATGATATATATATATATATATATAAATATATATATATGTTTTTTTTTTGTTATATAAAAGTCAAAATAAAACAAAATCCAAAATCTAAAGGAAAACAAAAAAGAAATCGAAATTTTTTATGGAAACTAATGAATCCTAAATATAATGTTAATTTAATAAAAGTTAAAACATGTATACGTAATCTAAACTAAAGTATATACAATACAAAAATGAAATAAAAAAAATGAACTAACCCTAACCCACGGATATACAAATAAATTTTCATTGTTTCTCTGCGTGTATGTGCAGGTGAGCCCGACGGCTTGGCTAGGGAGCTAAGAGCGACGCGGGGAGCAATGTAGCCACGGATTGGGACTGCGTGTAGTTGGAATGGAGCTGCGTGAGGATGGCAGGTTGCTGAGGAGCGTAGTGTAGCTACGAGGAAGGGAAGGGAATATTGCTGTAGGTGGACGAAAATGCTGAGGTTGAGGATTAATCAACGAATGGGCACCGCAGATGAAGAGTATGATTAGGTGAGGAGAGAAATACGTGGGTAGGAGTAGAGGAAATGCAGATTTGATGATAGGTATGCGATGGTAGAGAGATGCGTAGAAGGGGACTGTAAAGAAGAGTGGTCCAGGCAGGAGAACGCAGGTTTTTGCAGGTATGGTAGCATTGGAGAGCCGGGGTTGCGGAAGACTGCGTGAGATGGACAGGGAGAAAGCGAAGGAAAGGGTAGACTTGTAGTGTTGAGGAAGGAAAGGTTGCGAGAGAAAGTGTGTTTGTTTTTGCAGGTTCGATGGCGGCAGAGAAAAAAAAATTTGAGCAAGGAGACACGATGGGGTGGAGTTGCGGGTTGACTGTGTATGGAGATGCCGCAGAGGATATGGGAGCGAAGCAGCACGTGGAGCAGTTATGAAGGCTGCGTGAAGATTTGATTGCAGGTTGGACGGCTTGGGAAAGGAGCTGCGCAGAGGGGTTGGCAGCAGATGAGTATTGACTGCGTGAGATGGACAACGTGGGCAGGGTTTCAATGGTGACAGAGAGAAGGGATGCACATAGGAGAATGAGGGAGGTTGTAGCTATAGGAAACGTGGATGAGTTTTACACAGTACGCCTTAAAAGAAATTTGAAATTTTTCTGTAAAAATGAAATTCCAGGCAGCAACAGATAGATGGTCCAGGAAACCCTTAAAACTCTCCAGAAATCTTAATAAAATTTTTAAATCCTTCTGCTTCAGATTCGCCTGATGAAAACCCTCAAAAAAGTTTCAAGATCTGAAATAAATACCCTTGCAAGAGCTGATTCTGAGGCTAGATCTTACCCTCCAGGGCCTAGATCTGCAACCTGTGATGACAAAAACAAAGCACCCAGAAAGAATATATACAATGATGAAATTAAAAACCCCAAAAACCCAGTTAAATAATTATAGTAATTGCAAGCTGAAGGCTCTAAGTAGCTAGATCTATCATTATGCCACACATATTTTTAAAATTTTTTAAACTGAGGTACTTCAGAGAAAACCCTTCATGCATCAACAATGGAATTTCTAATGATAAGCTCGAAATTCAATCAAGTTGGGCCCTTCAGAAAATGTTGATCGGGAGTTGGCTGGTCCAACCCCGAACGCTCGACAATCTCAAAATCAAAAATTCCCTGCACAACTCAATTCAACCATTAACATAGAGAGAGAAAACGACAATAAAATTCAGATTTAATGGAGATAGTTGCCATTGTATTCAGAATTTAAACTATCATTCAAACCCAAGTGATCAAACAAGATACCTGTGCTTAAATCACTCTTCCAAAGCTATCATCAATGGCTGAAAAGAAATCTATGCATGAAAAGAAAACATTTTACAACATTTCCACGAAGAGTAACACCAACAAAAAACAACCCCAAAGTCTTTCTTTATTGCACATGAAAAACGATTACAAGAGAGCTTTCACTTAGCACACGACTCAAAGATCGAATGATCTCTAACTGAAAACTGACCTCCTATTTAAAGACAAATCTTCCAACGGCTAGTTCGAGTGATCCTTGTCAAAGTGATCTCGACCGTTGATAAGATCAAAATTTCTTTTAATCTCATTCGTCGAAATTTTAAATTATTGAGGAAATTCGAAATTATCAATTAAATGCATTTTAATTAATTCAAAAATTAAATTTTTGAATTAATTTTCTCAAAATTTTGACTTTGACTTAACCCTAGGGACCAAGGGCATAAAATTTAACAAAATAATCAATTAACCTTAGTCATTGGACCTTTTAAAATTTAATTTTTTAAAGGACCCTCAAATTTAGCCTTTGGAAAATTTAAAATTACCTAGGACCTAGGACTTATGAGGGGATAAATTATTTTTTTAACCCTTAAAACATTTTACATCATGATTTTTTACATTTTTTCATCTTAAGGGGGAAAACCCATTTGATATAGACCCTCCTAGACCACCCAGTTATGCGACATAAATATAATCTAACAGATCAAGCAATTTGTAATAAAATAACCTAACCAAATAGTTAGGAATATTCCCAAATCACTTTTACATAGACTTGATCTAACACACTAGGACTCCCCTAAGATTCTAATAACAAAATCCATTTCGGCTTTGGGGTAAGGCTAAAGGAAACCTCTGCCGATCATGGATCGGTGAGACAAAAAACCTTCTGGAATGTAGATCATCACCAGAAAATTAGGTTTACCTAGGAAATTACATACATGACACAAATCTGTTGGGATTATTTACAATTTACACATGCAGATTGGGTTTACAATATAACATGATCAGGCTGATGATGATAGTCGAACGGCACGGACACATTGTTCAAGCGCTATCCCTTTTGCGAAAAAGGGGGTGTACTGCTATGGGTCATTGACACATAGTGGTCAACATCTGGCTCTACTTGGGGCACATTGTTGCACTGTAGGAACGTGAGAATCCAGAATTTGCATCCACGCAACACACAAGAAAACATAAGTAGTGTCCATCCAAAAATCATCATATAACATTAAGCACATGAAAGATATAAGCTCTTCATTTATTAACTATCTAATAACATGAAAAGTAAATCTAATCCTAAAACAGAAATGAAATGCTGAAAAGACAAGGTGTAGGGTTAGAAATATAATACAGAGGATGCCCCATAGCATCAGATGTCATCTTTGAAGAATAGCTTGAGCATTTGGCCATTTGCAGGTAAGTGAAGTGGTTCGCCATCCAATCTGCTCAAGTGGAATGAGTTTGGTCCAACAATGTCTCGGATAATGTATGGTCCCAGCCACAATTTGTCAAGTTTCTTATGTTTTCCCGGTTTTTCATTCTTGAGATCCCAAAGGAGCACCATATCTCCAACTTGCAAAGATCTAGATCGAGATGATTTATCAAAGCTTTTCTTAATGTTAGATTGACTTTTACATATATTATAAAAAGTTGTCCTACGAGCTTCATCCAACTCCACAATTTGATCAATTCTATTTTGAATGTCATTTTTATTAGTGGAAAAATGCTGAAGGAGTTGATAAGCTGGCAATTTCAGGTGCAGATGTAAGGTTACACCCAAGCCATAAACTAATTCAAAGGGACTTTTACCAGTAGCTTTCTTTTTAGTAATCCTATCTGCCCATAAAGTTTACTTGATTTTGCTATCCCAAGATCTTTTATTATCTCCTACTATCTTCTTGATAATGGTTATGAGATTTTTATTACTTGATTCAACAAGACCGTTACCCTGAGGATAGTAATTTGATGAATGAGATAAGACAATGCCATACTTGAAACAAAAAGACGAAAATTCTGAAGAACTAAAAGCCTTGGCATTATCAGTAGTGATCTTAGCAGGGACACCAAATCTAGTAATGATATTATTTTCAATGAAATCCATAATGACCTTTTTAGTGGCATTCTTAGTAGGGATGGCTTCAACCCATTTAGTAAATTAATCGGTAGCAGTCAAAATCCATGAGTAGCTATTGCTAGAATTTTCATGAAACTTCTTGATGAAGTCCAGACCCCGATATTGAAAAGGTGCCTCCACAACGATAGGTTGTAAGAACAGGGCAGCGAGCTTTTGTTTTCTAGTGAACAGTTGGCAAGCTTGACAACTTCTGACAAACTTATGCACATCTGAAAAATCGAAGGCCAATAATAACTAGCTCTTAGAATTTTGTGGGCAGTAGTTCTAGCAGCGCAATGAACACCACAAAATCCTAAATGAAACTCAGAAACGAACTTCTTGGACTTAATTTCATCAACACACCTAAGTGCAATGCCCTCAAGATTTCTCCATCCAAGGCCATCTTTCATGAGGCAATACTTAGTGGCTTTTAATTTAAGAGCCCTTCTCTCATGAGCAACTAAATGGTTAGGACATGTAAGATTTATCAGGTAATAAACAATGTCCTTGTACCACTCATGCTCTCCTAATCTCTACAGCTCAGGCGAAGATGAATCGTTAAGACAAATCAAACCAAGAGCTTTTTCATTACCTTCGGTCATCATTTGAGCCAAGCCTTGGCCTTTGACTAACTTGGTGGGTCTAATCTCTAAATCATATTCCTGTATTTTAGTAACCCACCTAGCATGAGTCCCTAAGCAATCAGTTTGAGTTAATATATCCTTAACAGCAGAATGTGGGACAAAAGCAATGATTTTGGAATAACCCACATAAGTCTTGAAATGCTTAAGAGATTTGACTAACGCATAGGCTTGCTTTTCCATGGTATTGTACTTTAATTCAGAATTTTGAAGCTCTTTACTCATGAAAGCAATAGGTTGCTCGTGACCATCCTTGTTTTTCTGTAATAATACACCAACAATGGTATCTTCAGAAGCAAAACAGAAAATCATGAAATCCTTAGAGTAATCGGGACTAGCTAAATCAGGGGCTCTTGCAATAGTGCCTCTGATTTCCTGAAAAGCCATTTTGCCGTCTTCTTGCCAAACAAATTTTACATCTTTCTTCAGAAGACTTTGAATAGGCTTAGCTACTTTTGTGTAATTTGGAATAAATCTTCTAAGAAAGTTTGTTTTTCCAAGAAAAGACTGAAGGGATTTAAGATTATGGTGAAGAGGAATCTTTTGGATTGCCTCAACTCTTTCAGGATCAATCTTGATTCCATCTTTAGAAATGATGTGACCAAGTAATTTCCCTTCAACGACTTCAAAAACAGACTTAGCCGGATTTAAAGAAATCTCGTACTCTCTACATCTATCAAAAACTTTCCTAAGAAGACTTATATGATTAATACCATCCTTAGAAAAACAGTAAGATCATCTTGATAAATTTCGATAAATTTCCCAATTAAACCCTTGAAGGTATAATCCATAGCCGTTTGAAACGTCGCCTCAACATTGGTTAATCCAAACGACATTTTAATATATTCGAAAGTACCCCATGGTGTGGTGAATGTAGTTTTGTGACGATCCTCCTTTTTAACCCATACCTGATTATACCCAGAAAAACCATCTAGCAATGACATCATTCTAGAGCTAGTTACTCTTTGCAACATAGTCTCCATGTTCGGCAAAGGGTAATTATCTTTCTTACATGCTAGATTAAGGTTTCGAAAATTGACACAAAGTCTTATTGTACCATTCTTTTTCCTAACAATCACAAGGTTGGAACACCATGTTGAATGCCTCGTTTGAGTAGTAATCCCTATTGCAAGCATCTTTGAAAGCTCCTTTTGAACCAGAGGGGCTAATATAGGATTTATCTGCCTAAGCTTTTGATGAAATGGTTTAGCATTTTCATCTTTCAAGGGGATAGTGTGTTCTATGATATCTTCCCTATAACCTTTTAATTCATCCTAAGAAAATGCTAAAACTTCCCGACATTCACGAAGTAAATTGGTTATCCTTTTTCTTTCTTCAACATTAGTACCCTTACCAATTTTAACAATCTTTGGATCCCTAGAAGTACCAATGTTTACCTCGATGTATTCGCTTGGATCCATTTTATTTTCCTCTCTCAACTTTGTGGCATCATGCCGATCAAAGTGCTGCTCTAAAGAAACCACATTCCTAGGAGTAGGATTTATGATATCCTCATGATAATCAGATCCATCATCCTTAGAATCTATCTGAAAATTTTCAAACTCATCCAAATTGTCAAGAAAACGGATCACCTGTTTCTCATCATCAAAAACTTGCCAATGCTCTGAGTTATCTGGAACAGAAGGCCTAAATATAACTTCCATTTTTATCTTACCCTTAATCAGCCCATTAGATAACTGCAAAGTAGAAGCAGCTACAGCAAGCTCATCCGCCGAACTATTATGCTCTCTTGGGATTGCCTCAAGGTCAAAGGCATCAAAGTATTCCATAGTATCCCATACAACATTTCGATAGTTCTTTAACCTTTGATTTTTGCATGTAAATTTATTTTTAATTTGCATGATAATTAAGCAATGTTCCACCAAGGTTCCGGGACGAGGGGGTGAGGGAGCGGTCTATGCAAAAGCTCCCTACCATTTTTTAGGAAACGTGGGGGAGCGTTAGGGTCTTAAAAATTTTAGATTTTAAATATAAATATAAATTTATAAATTTTAAATTTATTAATTGAGTCCATGATTACGATCAGACAATCCATAAATAAAGGGCATTCAATTCAATTCAAGTACATTCTTTAGCAATTAGGAGAATGTCTTTACATGAGAAAATGGCATACACCTGCGCCGTGGTCAACCTATACACTTTCTAGATATGGTTTTTCTCTCTCGTTGTTCTGGCAATGACAACTTGCTACTGGAAGGATCTGAACCTTTACAATATTAATCAGCAGCAAAGGAGAAGATAAATAACAGGAGATATGACTTACTTTTCCTAGTCCATAGATCTTTGAAAAGTCCATAAGCCACAACAATCATTTTACATAGATAACAACCATAAGCCACATATCTCTTCATTAATTCTGAAAGAAAAAATTACAGCAGAGTTAATAAACTACAGGCTGCCAAGTTCCAACCAATGTTGCAAATGCCAAATATCAACCAAACCAAAAATTCATAAAAATCAAAAGAATAGCTGTAAAAAATTAAAATCAGCACTGCTACCAACATATGAGCTATCACAGCAGAACACTCCAACTCACTAACTCACTGAGATAATTATTAATTAGTGCACTCTCCTCTCCTTTATATAACAAGGAAAAAACAAGAAAAAAAGATACCACAAAGAGGTCAAGGCCAATACTCAGGAGTCAGGTGTCTTCCTATGCGACCAATAACTAACCCGCATAGCAACTGTAAGCTGAAGGCCAATAACTAACAATAAATCTAAAGAGTTTGATAAAACAAAGCGTAAATTGTCAACGCACAATTTTAAAATCAAATCTCAACAGAAGGCATCCAATTAAAACATGAAATCAATGGAATTCTTTCAAAGAAATAATGCTGTAGTAGTTACTAAAATAATAAAAGTAAAATGGATGCACGTTCCAAAATGCGTGCACTGGCAGCTGCTTCGGATAAAAGACTATTACAGAACTGAGAAAATACAGTAAAATAAATGAAAATTGAAAAAGGTTTGGGAAAGCATTTTGTAAACAACGGACTATTGGCTATTGCAGGCATGCATATACGCGGCTACGCCCCCTCGTCGAAATTAAAAAGACAGTTCTAAGTTTGTTCAAACTTCATACGCATTATACAGTAATAATAATGATACGGGTCATTCGAATTCCAATTAATTTTAAGTTGGTGAATGATTGAATCAATAAACTAACCCGTTAAGTTGTAGCCTCAGAGCCTGTAGGGTGTAGCAGTCCGCTCGTCGGACCTCAACACTCAGCGCTGCTGCTCGCATGATGGGCGCTGCTGCTTCAAGCTTGTCGGACGCTCGACCAGACACACTGCTCAGGGAGGCCAGAGGTGCTACTCGCACGATGGGAGCTGCTGCTTCAATGGACCAGACGGACGCAGAGTTCTGGAATCGCTTGACCAGACAGAAGGCTGTGCGTTGTTCATGGTTCAGGCCCCAGGGTGCGTGCCTTTTTATAACAATGCATGAAACCAGAATTCCCCGCCATTTTCCAAAACCTTAAATGGTAATTAAGTTATTAACCCTTAATTAAAGATTAAATTCAGCTTTCAATTAATTAAAATCGTTTTTAATGCATTAACGCCCCCCCACGTCCCCTCTCGCCCCCTCTCGTCCCCACCACGCCCCCCACGTCCCCCACATCCCCTTTTTCGAAAACGACCCCCTCAGGGAAGGGAAACGTTTCCCTTGCACGCCCCCCTGAGTTTCCTCCATTTTGGGAGCGTGGGGAAACGTCCCCTACTCGTCCCAAGTCCCGGAGGCGCGGGGAGCGAGGAAAACTAGAACCCTAGGGGGGGGGGGGCGAGTCCCCGTGGAACACTGTAATTAAGTCAGAATCCCCCTTGATGCTAAGCAACTTAACTCTTAAAGCCTTTGTCAACTCAAGACCCAACAACAAGGCTTCATATTCAACAATGTTGTTGGTTGCTTCAATTTCGAATTGATAGGCAAACTTGAAAATATGACCAAGGGGAGATTTTAATACTAATCCTACACCGTTACCATGCCTAGTGATGCACCATCAAAATACATGTACCAAACTTTATCATTGAGATCCCTAATCTTTTTATCAACCTTATCATAGGGAAGAACTATGAAATTAGACATGATAGCATAATTCCCAATGTCAGATTGTTCTTTAATTATCTCATTATGAGGTCTCTTAGGGTCTTCAACATGGAATCTTCTCTCGGGCTCTCTATTAAGTCTCACAAATCCATCACCTCTAGGAGAAGGAATCATAGCATATGACCAATTCATTTGAATACTCCCTCCTAGATCAGAGGCCCATTTTCTAGATAAAAGCATACCCCAAGCATCAGGCACATCAACAACAACAATGTCCATAACAATTATGATGTTCGGGTAAACTGATAAATGAACTTGTAAATCCTTGATCAGACTGTGAACTTCAATATTCTTAGAATCCATGGCACATATATTGTAGTAAGGCCTAGAAACTCTTAAATTAAGCTGTTCCATGACCCTCTTGGTCATGACACAAGCTGACGCACTAGAATCTAGCATGCAATTATTCAATTTATACCCATTGATCATCAAAGTAATAAAGAATGGCTGATGATCCTTGTTATATGAATCTAAACTTTGCAAATATATAGGAGCATCCTGATAATCAACCTCCGGGGCTTTCTGTTGAAAAACATTTACTTGAGGACCTTCAATAGCATTTAGTAACTTGGCTCTTTGGGAAGCAATTTTCACAATCTCGGAGACAGGAACCCAGATTTTTTGCATTATTAAGCCAACTTCCCAAATCGACATATAATCCAGAGTTTGAACCTGGGTTAAAAATTAAGGGGGAATCTGATTCCCACTCTGATTTTTATCCCTTCTTTGATAAGTTAAACCCTTATCTTTAGCAATTTCCATGATTTGTTTTGGAGAAGGTTTTTCACCATATAATTTATCCATAATATCATCTTCATTTTCAAAATTATTTATACTAAAAACTGATGAGGGATCCATAACAGCTCGACTGTTTTCCTTAACTTCCGTCCAGTCTCTCATAGATAAAGAAAACTCTTTACCTACTACATTTATCTGATTACCTGCCCCAAACATTCCATATCCAAAATCCTTCTAACTATGGGGCAAGTAGCCTCCTCATGAAAAGCATCACAAGCCCGACAATAAGGCGGAGCATCATCGAGCAAATTAGTATGTTCAAGCGGATTAGGTGGTCTCTGCTCACTAGATTGACCCTTCTTTTGCCAATTATTATTCCGATTATTATTATTTCTTCTAGGTTGGAAATTTTGTGTTTGAGTTCTTTCCATTTGGACCAACCTATTTTGCAAAGTAGCTATTTCCTTAGCATGGTTAGAGGTTAATTTTGCTTGGTTAATCTCCATGCTTTCAATCTTTTGCAACAATTTCCGAACAAGGTCGTTATCAGGTTCTTGAACCTCTTTTCCTTTAGGTTCTTTCAATTTCGTTGAATGCCTATCAAAACCTGGGATTTCGGACTTCCCAGATGTTGCCTTATCTTTCTGAAGTTATACTGCTAAAGCTTGACAATCCCTATAATCAGGAAGTTTAGCATGTCTTAGCTCGTAAGAGGGCTCAGGGCTAAAGGCATCAATATAAAAGTTTCGAAGAGATTTGTTGGTAGGTTTATAATCTTGAGGTAATTCCTTAATAATATCATTAAACCTCTTGTTAAATTCTTCTGTGGTCTCATTCTCTCTCTTTTTAATGATACTGATAGCTTTTACAAGATGCCTTCCTTCTCTCTTATCTCCATACTTTTCCTTAAAGGCATTAACAATCGATTACAAAGAATCAAATGAATCTTGAGGCTTCCGTAAACCAATCTAAAGCATCCCCCTCCAAGGTAAGAACAAAAAGCGTCATTTTTATGTCTTCATGATTAAAATCAGCAGCCCTTGCATACTTACCTAGCCATGAACTAAAAGATTTCAGATGAGAGTTAGCACTAATTTCATTATTTCGCTGAAAGATAGGCAATTTATCCATCCCATGCTTTGGAATATCATTGGGATAATCTTGAATGTTAGAAAAATCGCAAGGGGCGAATATGTCCATGATGTCGTGCTTGACTGGGCTAGTAAAAAGCAAGCGGATATCAGAGAGGGCTTCTTGTCTGAGATTAACAAGAAGTGTACGAGAAGAGAGTTTGTGTAATCGTACTCTGAGAGGCCTTTTAGGATTAGGAGCAAGATTAACCAAACTGCTTGGATGTCTTCTAGTATACACCCTTGCAGAAGATAGATGAAGTGGAGTCGCCACCCAGACAAAAAGTCTAACACAGAATAACCAGAAAGCAAGGAGCCAAGGACAAGGAACTTATCCTGGTGAGAGGCGAAAGGGATGAGAGGAAAGAAATGAGATGAATGTCGAAGAAACCAAGGACAAAAAAACTCTATCCTCGGCAACGGTGCCAAAAAATGTTGTCGCACAGATTGTCTAAACACTGCGACAATGCTCAGATCGGGGGCTATCACCCTGATCCCTGATCTCTCCGTTTAAGCTGTCTCCCTACAACAAGCTAAGGGGGGTAGACCCTATGGATAAATGAGATGAAGGAGAACTAGGTGGGAATCAATCGGTTTGGGAGACACAACGAGACAACCAAGATTTATAATTTGATTTAAAAATGATTAATGCTAGTGCCTTATGGAGTTAATGAAAACCAAGTAATTGATTAGCTACTGTTGCTTAAGAAATAGAAATATGAGAAACTCTTTAACAATCGCTTGAAAATATTTGTGGAATATGTAACAAGCCTTAAATGATCCAAGCAATGACGATTGATTTCACTAGATGCACAATGTCTTAGCAATTAAATTTCAAGATATATAGATCCCTTAATCAAACATGAAAATAAGCAATTCACCGATTTTGATCCCAAAACTAAAAGACGTATGCTTAAAGAACCAAATCCAGGAAAATTTCACCACTTTCAATAATTAATCTTTGGATTAAAAAAAAAACTATAGAGGAATGACAAAAATTACCTTTAGCACAAAGAAATTTTTTTAAATTTAACTACTTGATTACTTAAGTAAATTTCTTCTAAATGTGCTATTTTTTTTTTAAAGATTATTTTTAATGATATATTTTATTTTTATTTTTATTTTTTATTTTTGTTAGATAAAAGTCAAAATAAAACAAAAATCAAAATCTAAACGAAAACAAAAAAGAAATCGAAAGTTTTTATGGAACCTAATGAATCCTAAATATAATGTTAATTTAATAAAAGTTAAAACATGTATACGTAAACTAAACTAAAGTATATACAATACAAAAATGAAATTAAAAAAAATGAACTAACCCTAAGCCACAAATATACAAATAAATTTTCATTGTTTTATTGCGTGTATGTGCAGGTGAGCCCGACGGCTTGGCTAGGGAGCTAAGAGCGACGCGTGGAGCAATGTAGCCACGGATTGGGACTGCGTGTTGTTGGAATGGAGATGCATGAGGATGGCAAGTTGTCGAGGAGCGTAGGTGTAGCTACAAGGAAGGGAAGGGGATATTGCTGCAGGTGGATGGAAATGTTGAGGTTGAGGATTAATCAACGAACGGGCACCGCAGATGAAGAGTATGATTAGGCGAGGAGAGAAATGCATGGGTAGGAGTAGAGGAAATGTGATGGCAGATTTGATGACAGGTATGCGATGGCAGAGAGATGAGTAGAAGGGGACCATAAGGAAGAGTGGTCTAGGGAGGAGAACGTAGGTTTTTGCAGGTATGGCAGCGTTGGAGAGCTGGGGCTGAGAAAGACTGCATGAGATGGACAGGTAGAAAGCGAAGGAAAGGGTAGACTTGCGGTGTTGAGGAAAGAAACGCTGCGGGAGAAGGTGTGTTTGTTTTTGCAGGTTTGAAGAGTTCGACGGTGGCAGAGAAAAAAATCAAGCAAGGAGCCACGATGGAGTGGAGTTGTGGGTTGACTGTGTATGGAGATGCCGCAGAGGAGATGGGAGTGAAGCAGCATGTGGAGTAGCTATGAACGCTGCGTGAAGATTTGATTGCATGTTGGACGGCTTGGGAAAGGAGTTGCGTGGAGGGGTTGGCAGTAGATGAGTATAGATTGCATGAGATGGATAGAGTGGGTAGGGTTTCGATGGTGACAGAGAGAAGGGATGCACGGAGGAGAATGGTGGAGGTTGTAGCTGTAGGAAACGCGGATGAGTTTTACACAGTACGCCTTAAAAGAAATTCGAAATTTTTCTGTAAAAATGAAACCCCATGCAGCAGCAGATAGATGGCCCAGGAAACCCTTAAAACTCTCCAAAAATCTTAATAAATATTTTAAATCCTTTTGCTTCAGATTCGCCTGATTAAAACCCCCAAAAATTTTCCATATTTGAAATAAATATCCCTGCAAGAGCTAATTCTGAGGCCAGATCTTACCCTCTAGGGCCTAGATTTGGCTTCAAACAAGAATTCCCCTTCAGATCTGCAACCTGTGATGACAAAAACAAAGCACCCAGAAAGAATATATACAATGATGAAATTAAAAACCCCCAAAACCCAGTTAAATAATTACAGTAATTGCAAGCTAAAGGCTCTAAGTAGCCAGATCTATCATTATGCCCCCACATATTTTTTAAAATTTTTAATGTGAGGTACTTTAGAGAAAACCCTTCATGCATCAACAGTGGAATTTCTAATGATAAGCTTGGGATTCAATCAAGTTGGGTCCTTCAGAAAATGCTGATCGGGAGTTGGCTAGTCCAACCCCGAACGCCCGACGATCTCAAAATCAAAAATTCCCTGCACAACTCAATTTAACCATTAACATAGAGAGAGAAAACGACATTAAAATTCAGATTTAATGGAGATAGTTGCCATTATATTCAGAATTTAAACTACCATTCAAACCCAAGTGATCAAACAAGATCCCTGTGCTTAAATCACTCTTCATAAAGCTTTCATCAATGGCTGAAAAGAAATCTATGCATGAAAAGAAAACATCTTACAACGTTTGCACGAAGAGTAACACCAACAGAAATTAACCCCAAAGTCTTTCTTTATTGCACATGAAAAACGATTACAAAAGAGCTTTCCCTTAGCACACGACTCAAAGATCGAATGATTTCAACTGAAAATTGACCTCCTATTTAAAGACAAATCTTCCAACGGCTAGTTCGAGTGATCCTTGTCAAAGTGATATTGACCGTTGATGAGATCAAAATTTCTTTTAATCTCATCCGTCGAAATTTTAAATTATTGAGGAAATTTGAAATTATCAATTAAATGCATTTTAATTAATTCAAAAATTAAAATTTTGAATTAATTTCCTCAAAATTTTGACTTTGACTTAACCCTAGGGACCAAGGGCATAAATTTTTAGCAAAATTATCAATTAACCTTAGTTCTTGGACCTTTTAAAATTTAATTTTTTAAAGGAACTTCGAATTTAGCCTTTGGAAAATTTAAAATTACCTAGGACCTAGGAGTTATGAGGGGATAAATTATTTTTCTAACCCTCAAGACATTTTACATCATGATTTTTTACATTTTCACATGTCAAGGGGGAAAACCCATTTGATATAGACCCTCCTAGACTACCTAGTTCTGCGACAAACATAATCTAGCAGATCAAGCAATTTGTAATAAAATAACCTAACTAAATAGTTAGGATTATTCCCAAATCACTTTTACATAGACTCGATCTAACACACAAGGACTCCCCTAAGATTTTAATGACAAAATCCATTCTGGCTTTGGGGTAAGGCTGAATGAAAACTCTGCCGATCACGGATTGGTGAGACAAAAAACCTTCCGGAATGTAGGTCATCACTAGAAAATTAGGTTTACCTAGGCAATTACATACGTGACACAGATCTGTTGAGATTATTTACAAATTTACACATGCAGACTGGGTTTAAAATATAACATGATTAGGCTGATGATGATAGTCGAACGACACAGACACATTGATCAAGCGCTATCCCTTTTGCAAAAAAAAGGGGTGTACTGCTATGGGTCGTTGACACGTAGTGGTCAACAGGCTCAAAGGAAACTCATAGAATCAATCAAGGATTCCCTCATCCCTTATGTAGGAAAGTTGGAGAAATCAAAATATATCTCAACAATTTGTTCTTATTTTTAAGGGCTGATTTGCACCTACAACACATCTGGCAGTAATTTAAGGTACTTTGAATGATTCAAAGGGGCTGTATGGATGATGTGCCACTCTCTTAGTGTGCTTGGATGATGTCGATGTGGCTTGGGCAAGATATCTTGAAGAACAAGTGAGCTAGAATGAGGACTAATTACGTTTTGACATCACTTGGTTGGATGGGGTTTTTCTGACCCAAATTTTGACTTGTAGAAGCATCTTCCATGCTTCTTGGAGTGTCTTGACCCAACGATATGACCATGGGTCTTCATTTGGAGCATTAATTGAAGGTGTTTGATCATTATTTCACTTAATTTGGGAGTTGTTAGCATGATGCCACCCCTTTGATAGAGTATTGGCACACTTTCTTGAGGTTATTGCACTTGGAGTCTTCTTGACTTGGGAAGCCATTGGTCCTTTCTCAAAGACACTTCACCATGTTTTGAGGATTGACTATGGACCATTTACATCAACTATGGACTATTCTTGGGGTATATTCAAGCGAGCATTAACTGTTTGCACAATCAAGGATCCATTGGAGGTTAGATGTTGGCATCCTGATCCATTTGTTCTCTTCTTGGGTGGATTGACCCCTCTTTTGAGGCTTTACTCATCAAAACATTCTACGTGGTTTGACCACTTTATTTTTATTTGTGACATATCACTTGATTTTAGGAGTTAGTTAGATTTAGTTTGCTAGACTAGATCTAAGGAATTAAATCAAATAATAATTTGTTGTTAAGGGAGTAAACTTCACTTTGTACATAGAGGAGAACTTCCTCATTTGTACTCATGGTTGGATTGTGAGAACATTCCTCTCCTTAGAGCTTAATGGAAATACCTTTGTGGGAGTAATTTTGGTATTAAGGGTTTATCAATGTGGTAAATGTTTTTGACTTAGAAGCTGCTATTTCTTGGTTATTTCTTCAACATTATTAAAGGCATTAATTTGATTGTTCAAGACTACCATAAGACTACAAATATCAATCTGTTTGAAGGGCAACTTTGTCACTTGGAGGGAGGACTAGAGGTGCGGCTCCCCCCTCTTCGAATCGTGCCCAGAGTGCACTTCAAGTGGGAGCAACCCTAGAGCTTGCTCCCGAAATTCTCTCCCGCAAAAAAAAATCGCTCCTTGGTTTTTTCACAAATTTTTTGTCACAAAGATGTTCCAAACGCAATTTTTTTCGAAGAAACATGAGTTTTTTAGTAGGGCAACCTAATATTCAAGCTTATGGCCCTAATATTGATATGCAATTCATGGTAATGCTAAATTCTTAAAGTAAACTTTTACTTAAATTTTTAACATTACCATGAAATGACTTGAGATGTTTGAGAAGGGTTCCAACCTCATTGGATTTCATAAGGAGAAAGTAGAATTTTAGATCTCTTTCAAAATCCAACAGACTTATCAATTTTTCAATATTTCAGGATTGGGGGGAAGACAACGTTTCCATTGGATTTTGTCATGTACTATGGTGTAGGACTCATATTTAATCAAGAGCACCAAGCCTTCTATGTACCTTGATGTTAGTGACATTGGTTGTCGAACTCCTCTATTATGACCCTACTAAAAATGTACCCATCACTCAAACAAAGTCTTGACTTGACATGCTACATTGTTTTCTATCTTATGTTAATTTCTTAGAGGGTGATATTAATGATAGGGATCCCAAGATAGGCAATGCTTTTGATGATATGTAGCTATTTGTTGTAGCATGATATTTTTGGATGCGAGAGGCCATATAGAGCCTATTTATTGATGTATTTTTGGGTCATAGATGGATTGCACTCTATGGTATTTTGTTTATGTGCACCCTTACATGTTATATAGATGAGAACTGGTAACTTGTGGACGTGGTTGATGAAGATTATAACTTCTAGATGATTGATGTTATATGATTTCATTGATGTTTTTATGCTTTTTATATCTAATTCATCATTCTACATGCTTTTTTTGACATATATGCATCAAAAAATATAAAAATTTGCTCTTGACCTAGGAAATTTTGAAAATGTCGTTCCCTGCTCTCACTTTCTGCTTCCACTCTCACTCCCCGCTTTTGCTCTCGCTCCCGAGTAACTTTGGGCAGGACATCTAGAGGCTCTTCTCACATGCTCTCCTTTGTTGGTTTGGGGCAAGTTTAATCCTCCTTGCTAGCCGTTCTCCAAAGTTCCTTGATAAGGATTTTTCACTCTATTTCATGCCATAGTCGATTTTGTGGTTGGAGGCTTTCCCCTTGTAGGTATCCCTTTTGGTGGGGCCATGACTTCATGATTTTCTTTAATTAGTCGAGGGGTTAATTTAACTATTGGTTCTAAACTCTTATCCTAATCCATTAGCACCGAGTAACTAACTTAACAGGGTTTTCTTCATAATCTTATCTTGCATTTGATTTCTGTTGAATGCATAACCATAATTGGATATTGGCACTGATCTTCATATCCCTCCATCACCTTTTTCCCTCTTTTTTGTAGAAAACCCAAAAAATCTTTGAAAAATATGTTTTATTGAGGCTACCATTGACATCACCTTGTGCCTAATTGTCTATGCCTTACTGATCCTAATAGGGAATCCCCCCTTGAGTTGGAGGAGATCATACATAAAGCAAGAGGACGAGTTTTTGAGGTGACAGTGGGCGACCTTCCTAAAGGCTAGTATTAGAGACACCAGGATTGGTCAGAGAGCAGGGCAAAACTCACTATGGGGAAAACCCTTTCAAATTCTTCTTCTCCTTATTAGATTGTCACTGAATATTTCTACAAAAGAGAGAGTACAACAATCCATGTCTTCAACCATAATCTTATCTAGCAATATCAACTAAACAACATTCATGAGATGAACCCAACAATGATAATAATCAAAAGCCTACTTCAGAAGCTTGCGATCAACTATCACTGTTTGCGGTCAACAGCTGAACCCTGTGGTCAATGAGCGAAATCTGTGGTCATTTGATAAAATGAAACCTTAGGTCCCAACCGCACACAAAGAGTGATGTGCATGCGGTTAAAACCCTCCAACCGCACGCACGAACCTGCGTGCTTGCGGTTGTGACTGAAAACTGTCTGTGTCATGCCTATGTATGTGCAAGCTTCGGATCCTGCAATCTTGGACCTCTGCTAGCGAACTTCCAATAACCATCTCAGACCTGCGCGAGCCAAAACCAAAGAAAGAAAAATAGAAGAATGATTCATTATGATATCCAAATAAGGGTCACTTGGCCTCTATATATAACCATCCATGTATGTCCACTTTATCTTTTGGTCTGACCTGATCAAATATGCACATATGGGGCTTAATTCAAACATACACTTTCCCTTGTCCAAATTGAGTGCTTCTAGTCAAAATTGGTCTCTTGAAAATAGGAATCTCATCCCATGGTTGGAATTTGTCAGTGAGCTGCCAAAATTTTCACTCCTTCTCAGCTAGGGAGAAACTCCAACCGTATCATGCAATCATCACAAGTATCCTGTCCTCAAATCATATCCTATCTCAAATATCTTGTCATCAAATGTCGTCACTGCTCATCTTTGCTCATTTTTGCTAATATCTTGATTGTCTTTGCTCATACACTGAACATTTTGAATCTAAAAGAAGAAGAATTTGATATAAGAAGAAGAATTTGACATCGGAGGGGAGCCTAAGCTACCACCCTCTATCACGTCAGAGAGCACATCTCAATATGGAATCATTGCCAGTGGGGAGCACATCTCAACCTGAAACTACATCGGGGAGCAAATCTCAACCCGGAATCACTGCGAGTGGGGAGGCCAATGCTACCACCCGGGAAACATCAAAGAGCTTATCATCAGGGAGCCTTGCTCAACCTGGAACCATATCGGGGAGCTCATTCTCAACTCGAAATCACAGTGAGGAAGGTCCTATGGGACACTCTCACCTCGTGTCAAGCATAGACGAGATACCACTTACCAAGCAAAGATCACAACCATCCCATGATGCAATCAATGGGTGAGATTCCACTTGCTATATGAGGTAAGGATCACAACCATCCTATTGCATGTTGATTTTCCCAACAATGACACACAATAGTTATGTGGTAGAACACCTGCATCATAATCAACTTGGGTTGTACACCTCCAAGCACTCTCTCAACCCGTTGGCTAGATGGGGAGCAATATTCCCAACGAGCCTAGCTTGTGGGTATGATGCCAACTGGGGTATACTCTGCCTAGACCAAGATAGGGGAGCTAACATCTCCGACCCTATGGGTGACAGATAGGGGAGAAACATCTACGACCCTATTGTCCAAAGATCCCTCAACCCTGTTGAAGGAAATGTAACTAGGTTCGGTCTTCATAGATGTACTTTTGATATTTGTATTTATTTAAGAAAAGAAATATTATTTTTATAATATATGCCTATGAGTTTCTTGCTCATTGAAATAGGTCTAGCACATGACAAAGTGCTATAGGTGAGTAAAAGAGTCAAAAGAATTACTTTGAAGACCTTAAGGGTATGTTACCTTATGTATATTAATTTATAAAAGTCAAAGAAGACACCTCCAAGCAAAGTCAAGTCTCCTCCTATGCAAAGGCACCATCAAAGAGTCTCCTTCAAGCATGTGACATCACCAAAGAAACCATCCAAAGTAAGCATAACAAGTCGGCCTGCAAACAGTCTACAAGTCGGCCTTCTAGTCAGCCCTCAAGGATGGATCGTCCTCTATAAATAGAGGTTGTCCACTCCATTACAGCGTCAACCAAGCAACTCTGAAATCTGTGAAGAGAAGAGGCTAGAAAAAGGGTAACGAAGGACAAAGAAGAGGTCTCTTAGGGCAGTGAAGGAAGGAGGAGAAAAGGCGAAGTGAAAAGGACCGTTTCTAGGGCTAGAAACAATCACACTTGCGAAGAAAGGGTGGTCAAGTTTGCTGGTATGACAGCAGGGAAAAGCAGTCCATAAACTAGTGTTGATTGGGTTTTGAAACTAGGCCTAAAAGGCCTCCCAAGTCAAGCAAAGAAGCCTATCTCTCTAGTGAAGTAAAATGACTCTAATTCTCTAGGGTACCTCTCACACGTGCGAGAATTAGGGCTGCAGTGCTGTCACACTAAGGAAGAACAAAGTGCCAGGGAACGAAGTGTCGGAAGGAGGTGAACAAAGTACCGGGAAAACATAGTGCAGCGAAAAGGAAGGACTTGACTTGTGCTTGGAGGATCTTCCAATCAAGGGTTTAGGGTTTGGCATTAATCAACAAAGAAGCTTCAATAAAAGAAAACTTATCGAAGGTTTTTCCTCTCAAGAGGAGAGGTTTTGGCCCTGGCAGAGAGCCAACATCTTGTGTTCTTGTTTTATGTTTTGATAGAAGTTTGATGAAGCACACACACATGCATTAAGAAGCAAAGAAGAAGATTAAGCTAACAAAGACAAATTGGAAAAAGACTTCACAAATTGTTATCTTGTCGCGAAGAATCACTCTACACCTAATTGCCCTAGATTCTTCAACAAACCCTAGGAGCCCTCCATCTCAATTCCTCATCTTGGGAGCTCAGACAGGGGGGAAGAGTTGGCTCAGTGTTCTCTATCAATCTCGCTCTCTGTAGATCAAAAACATATCATCGTGCTCATTTCTGGTATCAGCTTAATCATCATGTCGCAATAGTAGCAATCTCCTGTTCATGTAGGGCATCAAATCAAATATTATATTGGAACAAAATATATATCACAAAAAGGATACCTTATTCATCTTCCCTCTTACGGAGGCGGCAACCACAAGCCTAAGTTTGTCTGGTACACCAACACTCGTTGAAGATATTGCAATCCCAGCGATATACAGGATTTTCTGCAATCAAATCCCACTCGATATTATCGCAATGTATCCCTTTCATATCCAGATATGCTCAAACAAATCTCCAATGAGCTTCTTTAACTTGCCTCACTAGTCATGCCAGCAACATCGTACTCAACCTCGTCTGTGCTTAAAGCTATGAAATTCTCATCCAAAAATATCATGGTAGATCTCATACTGAGGAAGCATCCAAATGTGCTTATCTCATCAATAATAATCCCAAACAACATCTGTACATCCATGTAGTCACATATCATAGGAAGAATATCTCGGACTAGAAACTGATCATCCCATGCAAATATCTGGAAGGGTGTTTAGCAACAATCCAATGTGTATGAAGAGGCTCAAACATGAATTGACTTAGAATATACAGACATTTGTTCACACGAAACATCAATGCTTCAATCAATTGCCGGTTGCGAAGACAGGTCCTACAATATTTGTGCATAATTCAATCAGAGTGTCCAAGGATATACCTTTCCTATTTCCAACAACTCTTTAATAGCTTCACAATATAGATTTTCTTTTCCAAAGTTCAGAAAGTTATTTTTCATGCCATCATTTGTCATTTCGAACTTCAGAGGCCAACTCCCTCTTACTTTGATCATCAGAGGCTCATTACCTGTCATAAATAGACCACTAGTATATAAAACCAAAATCAAAGTCATACCTTGGACCACTTTTGAAGTAGAGGTTTGGACTGGCACATCTTCCTTGCATCACTAGGTAACTGTCAATGCAGACATACCAGGCTCGGGGGAGCTCACTTCATATAATGCCTTTTGCAAACATAACACTTGACCAAACTGATATACTCAACCTCACACAAATCAACATTGTGCAATCAAATCAACTAAGTCAACTTATCAAATCAAAGCTCATATGCTCATATCAAAGTCATAAAAGTTTCTGCCAATATTACTGTGACAAACTTCTTTGGACCAAGTGTTAGGTGGAGCTCTCATCCAAATACCAAGTTACAACATCCTTTTATTTACCAAGCATTATCCAATCAAACTTTATCAAGCCATCCTTATGATCATATCATGAATAATTTCTGCCACTAAATATGAATGGATACATCAGGGACAAGTCATATAAGTTTCATGCATATACAAAGAATGAGTCATATAAGTTCCATCCATTCATTGTGAGATTACTGCATACTGAATTACGACTGTTTATACTTCAACCAAAGTGCCAAAGAGAATGAGGCCAATACAAAATCATTATTGAATACCAATATTAGTCACCGAAAGTTACTATGTCCACATAACACTGTCATCCAGGCAAATCATTAGTTATCAAAAGTCCTAATTTGTTATCATAGTGAATTCAATCAGTGCATAACCCAAAACATATCTATGAACTGTTAAGCATCATGCCAAAACTCTAAGAATTGCTCATCTATACTAAGTTAAGTCAATAAGCCAAATTTTGTCAATCCCTTGCAATCAAATGTCATATACTAGCTTCAATGATCAAATCAAAATCGCATACGGATATGCATGTTCTGTTCTCGTGCAAACACAAGTTTTGTCAACACATTCACATTCTCTATAGTAGGTCAAACATTCAAACTTCCTCGTTCACATGACTTTCTATTGTCTAATCTATGTCTGTAGGATTGTCATACTCCAGGGGCACTTGTGATTTCATGCACGAGGCTTCAAATTTTGTGATCTACAGGCACAACCGCACCCATAGACTTTCTTCCAAGTGGTTGTCAGGCTTATAAGCGCACTGATAAGCTTGCTTCCATGCAGTTGGGGCTTAGACTCAGGGAAACCCTCTCTTCTGAGACCATAACTTGTTGCAGACCAACAATATCATATTTTTGTCTATTTATGTCAAAAATCTTACTTAAATAGTAAAGAAACTTCTATACAAATGATAAATAGGTGTATGGATCCTATGAAGAGTTTCTCCCTCTGAATGGGAATCCAATAAAGTCATCATCATTCAAGTCATCAACTTGTTTATCATAATGCTATCATTTATCAACAAAACTGTTAGATCATAAAATTAAACTATATCAAGTTCTAAAAACATATATCCATCATGGTCATAACATGTTAGCTTCAGCTACTTCATCATGACATCAAATTTTCATCAAGGGTTAGAGTCATATGATTAGGGCAATTGGTAGGTGTATCATCATACTTCAAAGATCATAACCACTACATCACTTCTTTATTATATTATACAATCATGATGACAGGGCATCTAGATTTATCACATTGTCCAATTTACTAAGCTAATAAAAAAATGAAGAGCCTAAATATCAATCTTATTGTTACACTTCTATCATCATGGTTATTATGCTTATCACAAGCATTAACAATAATATCAAGTCACATGTCAAAAACAATATATCTAGCTTGCTTCATAAAATCTAGAAATCCATCGGGTCTAAAATGTAAGATGCTTTGCCAAATATCAAGTACACGAATATATCAAAAATGAATGTTTCTAAGTAGCTTTACCATGACTTAAAATAGAATGTAAGATACTTGTCCAATACCAAGTGCACCATCTCATGAATCAAACTTTCATATGCATTCATGAACCATTTGTGAAGGTGATATTCTCATCATACCTTAGAGCTTACCTGCCATCCAATATTGCAGCTGAAACACTATACTATACATACCTTACAACATTCAAATACCTTTGCACTTCGTATCACTTACTTGTCATGGGCAACTGTAGCTCTTTTCTCCTGCACTAGCCATCTTTTCCCGCACCACCAGATGATGCTCAAGAAGGATCTACTTAGCACATCTCATTAGAAGGTTAGAAGTATCCAAGGACTCAAATATACATGCACGAAGTATAATCAATTATCTAAACAAAAGTAAAGACATAAAAGAGTACATAAATTGAGAAAGTACTTATCTTCAATGAGAGTTGATGATCTCCCTCTTGAACCAACCTTCAAGAGTTGTGACTATCCATCATCCATATAACATTGTTGCCTTCAATGTATTCATCAACTTCCTGAATAACCAAGGCCTAATTGAGGCTATTCCATCTAGGGCTACATCAAATCTGTGACAAGTTCTTGAACATCTTCACATTGATCATGCTAGGGTTTCTAGATTGCATATCTCAAATCTTTACCATAAACCAGGGTTTCTCCCAAACCCTAATCTCATAATATCCATCAAACCCTAATAACCAAATTGCTTAGGGTTTCCTTCAAACCCTATTATTATTTTTGGTCTCCTTCGTCTTCTCTTGCTTCCATTAATGGTGTCTTCATAGGGGTGATCTTCAATGACTTTTCTTTGGCCCAACTTTGATACCATGTTAAATTTTTCTTAGCGCTATATTGTTCTTTGCTTTGATAATTGCTTTTCATTATTTCCATATTAAATTCACCCCATAACATCATAACGTTATTTAGATTTACATCATTTATTCAACAACATATGCAACTATATTGAAAGAACAATATCATCATCAATGCTGTAGAACATAAAGGAACAATAGAAGAAAAGTTGTCACACATAGAGACACCTGGATTGGTTGGAGACGAGTGAAAAAACCACTATGTGGAAAACCCTTTCAAATTTCTTCTTCTTCTTATTAGATTGTCATTGAATGATTCAACAAAAGAGAGTACAATAATTCATATCTTCAACCATAATACTATCCAGCGATATTAACTAAACAACATTCATGAGATGAACCCAACAATGCTACTAATCAAAACCCTATTGTAGAAGCTTGCGATCAACTGTCATTGTCTGCAATCAACTGTCGAACCTTGCGGTCAACGAGCAATATCTGCAGCCAATTGATAAAACCAAACCCTAGGTCCCAACTGCACAGAGAGAGTGATGTGCATGCAGCCGAAACCCTCCAACTACACACATGAGCTTGCGTGCCTACGGTTGTGACTGAAAACTGCTTATGTCATGCCTCTGGTTAGAAACCAAAACCCTAGGACACGTGCGAGCTTCGGACCCTGCAATCTCGGTCTTGTGCAAGCAAACTTCCACGAGCCATCTCATACTTGTGTGAGCCAAGACCAAAGAAAGAAGAATAGAAGAATGCTTCATGACAATATCCAAATGAGGGTCACTTGACTTGTTTATATAGCCATCCATCGTGTCCACTTTATCTTTTGGGCCAACCTGATCAAATATGCACATGTGGGGCTTAATTAAAAAATACACTTTCCCTTGTCCAAATTGAGTGCTTTAGTAGTCAAAATTGGTCCTCTTGAAAAGACGAATCTCGTCCCATGGTTGGAATTTGTCTTGGTCAGATTTTTTTCACTATTCGACATCCCTCTTGAAGGAAGGTGGGTCATCATTTGACAAGTACTTAAACCATATTGCAATCATGTGCTTTTACGTAATGTTTTGGGCATCCTGACATGGATTAAGGGTTGATTTAGATGATTGACCAATCTTGACTGTAAACCTGTTCTCTCACTTTACTAGGGATATTAGTTTTTGACCCTAGTTTAGTGGGACCTCCTCTGAGGCCTTAGGGTTATAGGAGGGGTACTATGTAACATGCCCCCATCCACTCATACTAGGGGTAGAAAGAGGCATTACTATCATTGACCCAACCTCCATTGTCCTATTATGGAAATGGGGTCAAAAAATTTTGTCATTCTTCGAACTCCTCAAAATCAAATACAGACATTGGCATTACATTCGTCTTGTTGAGATCTTTTCGATGATATAAAATTTTCTTCAAACCGACTTTGGGATCAAAAGATATTGCTATTTAAAGATTCAGCCAATGACCTCTTGCCACGTCATCACATTCTCCCACGTGGCACACATGTGTCACTCCACATTGTTGGATGTCAATGCACTACATGGTTCCATGTCAACGCATCACCCCATGGCATAGGCCATATCACCATATGTGGCCCCCTTCAAGTCTACGTTATAAACCCCCCTATTGGGTAATATATATATATATATATATATATGGCCCTTTTCTCTCTGTGCCCTTTGCAAAACTCCAGGGGTGATGTCACATTGACATTTCCCTACCCAGGGACATAAACCCTAGCCTCTTCCCATTGTGCTAATTCGGAAACAACTGGGGTGATGTCACTATTTAAATTCCTTGGGATGTAAATACCCTAGGAGGTTCTTGTTGTTGTCCTCTTGAAATCGCTGGGGTGACATCATGCTTATGTCATGCGGTCCATGTGGTCTCCTCTAGGAGCGCCATGTTTCATCCATTTTGTGCCATTTGGCCCCTCAAAAGGGATGAATCTGATTGCCATGTGGCATGCCACCATGGCACCATGTCACCCTAGAATCCATGTCATCTACCACCATGGTTTACTAACCCTGGCCTGTTTTCCCCAGGCAAAATGACAAGCACGCAAAGGAAATCCCTCTAGGTCCCATCCATCTGACGACTGTGGATTCCAGGCATCGACGACTTCGATTGTCACAAGGATTTCCCCAGCCAAAACTCAAGGGACGCACACAAAACCTCCGAAGTCCCTTCTATCTGATGGATGTAATACCATGAGGGATCAATGGCTTAGATCAAAACGAGGGCCCCACCTCCGCTTCTCGCGATGTCATAAGGGGGGTCTCAGTTGTATTTTTCAACTCATGGTTCCACGGGTCTCGTTTGATGGCTATCCTAGCCCCTGTCGATTTGATGGTTGAAATTGAAATGAGTGACTCGCACCCCGACCCCTCCCCCTTGTGATGTCATAAGGGGGGTCCCTTAGTTGTGGTATTGCTTTGCAGTTCCGCTCCAACCCTCGACACATTTCGAATATATATATATATAATATAAATATATATAAATATATATATATTAAATAATATATATGTATTGGGATGCGATGAACCCCCGACACTAGCCTCTTCAACCCTCTGGCTTTGTATATATTGGCCTCTGCCATAGCTCGATCATAGCAACGAAACAATCCCCTTGAGATAATATATATGCTTAAACACACATATATATAAGATATGGTACAGGGAATGGAACACTAATTCTCGAGCTAGTCCCTTTGCGATAAATATATATATATATAATATATATATAATAATATAATATATATGACAACACTCGATTGCTATCCTTCTTGAGCTTAATAACGCCTTAGCTAGGCTTGTCCATATATATATATATATATAATATTATACAAGCAACCATCGTGCTTGAGCATAATAGTTATGCACAGAGGCCTATCCCTCCTGAGCTTGTATTTATGTTCATAAACATAGAGGCCCAATGATCATAACATTTCATGGTTCATATGAAAGTTGGGCATCCTTGTGGCCATCTTCCTTACCCCAAGTAAGACTTTGTAATGAAAGTGGGCAAATCTCTGGTGCCATAGCTCACATTGAAGAGAAGTATCACTTGTCATACCTCCCAAAGGACTTCCACCAACTTAATAGAGACCATCAATCCTAAATCCAAGAGTAAATGCATCTTTAGGGTTTCTATGCCAAATATGTACCTTTCCATCAATGAATGCTACCATGAAGCCTTTGTTTTCCATCACAAAAATAGACACCAAGTTCTTCTTCAAATCAGGCACATATAATACTTCTTATAGATGTATGGTTTGAGCATGATTCAAGCGAAGAGTGACAGTTCCTATCCCTTTCATAGGGTAGGTAGCATTATCTCCAAGTATAATGTTTAGATTAGTCTTCTTCTCAACCAAATTTGAGAGGGCCTCTTTGTATCCAGTGAAATGCCTTGAGGCTCCACTATCAAGCAACCAATTATCCAAAGTATCTGGAGGAGAGGCGGAGCATAGAGCAGAAATAAGATAAAACACATCTTGTTTTTCTACAACATTACTTTCATCATAACTGGCAATTCTTGTCCTTTTGGTAGGTTGACCATTTCCATTTCGAGCAGTGGGAGCATTCCTCTTTTCTTTGTTGTTGAACCTATTTGTTGTTTGATTGTCATTGCTTTTGTAATTGTTGTTGTTGTTGTCATCATCCCTTGGAGGGTTCTTCTTGTGAGGGCGCTCTCTAGCATAGTGGTAACACTTGTTGCAATTGTAACATCTTCTTTTGCCTCTTCCTTTGAATCCCTTCCTAGATCCTTGACCTTGTTTCCTTGGACTAGCATCATTCTTCCCCTTTTCATGTGTAGAGAAAGTGGTAGGTTCATTTCCGTTGTTGGATTAATTTTTTTCCATCATTCTTGTCCCCTTGAGTGCATGTAGTCAATAACTCATCGAAACCAGGTATCCTATCATTGTTGTGAATGGTGGTGACAAATATATCCCACGGTCTTGAAATACCTCCAAGAGCAATGAGAGTGAGTTCCCTGTTAGCAGTAACTTCTCCAATAGATAACAAGTCATTCTTGATTTGAGTTATTCTCATGAAGTAGGATTGGATAGACTCCCCTTTATCCATCTTGATATCCTTCAACTTGTTTTTGAGAAAGAGGATTTGATTTGCATTGTTCACTTTGAACATCACAACCAACTTATCATATATTTATTTAGAAATTCCCAAATCAGAATATAGGCATTCAAATGCTTTTGAATGGAGTCAATCAAAATTTTCTTTGCTTTGACCTCCCCTTTTCTATACTTTGTTTTTGCGGCAGTAAGTGCATTTGAAGGAGGCTCCACCACTTTTCCTTACACATAGTCCAATATTTCATGCTCCTCCAAAGTCATCTTCCATGCATGATAGTCAAATTTGTCATTTAGCTTGTCCTTAGTCTTAAAGTAAGATGTAGAGGCCACAAAGACTTGTCAATTAGTCTTTGACCAACATATATATTAGTGAATGCTTTTCTTTCTCTTGCTTGGGCTTTGTCCTCACCTAGGCTTTGATACCATGTTAATTTTAGATAACAATGGTATGTTCTATATGCTTGCAACAATTACTTCAATGTCCTTTTATTAGCCCAATGATAATTTCCACTTAATTTCCAATAGCAATCACATAACCATTAATCACATTGATAGTAACTGTAGATAGAACAGAAACAATAAAATTCAGAAGACAAGCCAAGACAAGAGAACGCAAGAATTTGGCTCAAGGTAGGGAAGAACCCCAAGATGGGGAAAACCCTTGATGAATTCTTCTTATTATAAATATCAAATGTTCAACAGAGAGAGAGAGAGTGCAATAATACAAAGTCAAAATCGACTTGCCAAATCACTATCCAAAACAACGTTGTCAAATATACAATTCCGTCCTTAGTTAATATCAGTTAAATAGCCCTAATCAGTCAATAGTGCAGCAACAAATAGTCCACAAAGGAGCTCTGTCAACCTTTGTCAAATGCGGCTTGATCAACTGGTCAAGATGCCTTGAAAATAGTTCGAAAATTCCTCCTCAAAACTCAGTCACAGTCAAAGTCAAAATTGCTGCAAAACCCTAGTTGCAGGTCTAAAGTCAACAGTCAAAGTCAACAGAATGTCTTGGTTTGTGTGCCTAGAAACTCGGCTTGCCCAAATAGAAGTTCTCATAGAAAATTGATGTCAAAAGATGCCCATAAAGTCAAAGTCAACCCTAATCAATGCTTGATCAAAGTGTAGAAAATTTCATGGTTTCGACCTCCTTTTAGCCACACATGTGAAAAGAACAACTGCCCAATAAGGTGTACAAACCAGGCAGACGAGGAGAGAGAAGAATGTGTTGAGTTGATGAGGTACCAAATGAGGTTGGAGGTCACTCTTATTTATATGAGTCAGTGTGGGTCAAAAGACATGTCTCTTGGGCTTCATGAGTGTACATGATGGTGTGGTCGGCCTTGACAAATTACATATGTGTGGGCTTCACTTCAAAAAGGTATTTCTGCTTGTCCAAATTTAATAATCTTTAGAGGTCGATTTTGGTCCTCTTGAAAAGAGGAATTCAATGCAATAATTATCTCCATCAAATGAGCTGTCCAAAGTGGAATTTGGCCCTAGTTGCCAACTTTAACGCTCCCTCTTAACTACAGAGAATTCGACCTGCCAATCCATCCATCATCATGCCATGCTGTTATCATGTACAATCTTTGCATCTCGTCTCAGCTCTACTGAACACTGATATGGATAATAAGAAGAATCGATCGAGAGTGAGTCACAAGACCTTACCACTGTCTAGTGATAAAAGTCAGTCCACATAACTAGGGGTAGAACCCCAATCATACTTGATATTGAATAATCAAGTTGTTTAACATCATGCATCCTAGACATATGGAGTACGACAGTACACGATGCGTCCATCTATAGTGCTATGGTCTCTATCTTCTTTTCCAAACTCATTGGCCAAATGAGAGGTGCTTCCCAAGAGTCCAAGATTGCGAGGGTAGGATGTATGCTGGGGCATCTGCAAGAGAAGGTGAGCCACTCATCTTGCTCATGTGCCACGGGAGAAGGTGAACCACTCATCTTATGCATATATCATCAGCCATAGGGTCAGGTGAATCACTCACCCTATGCTCTCATATATCATCATGGGGTACCACAGGGGAAGGTGACCCACTCAACCTGTACACAATGTACCTATAGGGGAAGGTGAACCACTCACCCTATGGTCGCACATAGCTCCAAGAAGTACCATAGGCCCCTAGGAGCTTGTAGAGCTCAATGTCCAACTGAAGCGGGACCCTCATGGGAGGATCCTTCCATGACTCCCAACCTCTCTTTGAAGGCAATGAAATTGGCCTTACCAATCTGTCCTGATGTGTTGGAGCCTTATTGCTCCCTGTTGTACCATATCTTAAATAAAGTGGTACCTGATATCAATATGCTTAAAGCGGTTGTGGAACATGAGATTCTCTGAAAGGCGAATCCCACTTTGATTGTCGCAATAGATAACGGTGGTATCCAACACATGCTCAACTATCTCACTAAAGAGCTTCCTCAACCATATAGCTTCACAACAGGCCATACTTGCTGCATTATATTCGACCTTGACAGTGCTTAGAGCAATCGATTTCTGCTTCTTGCTCATCTAAGAAATTGAAGCAGATCCCAAAGAGAAGCAACATCATGACGTGTTCCTTCTAGTCACCAGACTGCCAGCCCAGTCAACATCAGAATATGCATGTAGCCTCAAATTCCAGGTAGCATATCTCAGTCCATAGTTGATCGTGCCACAAAGATATCTCAAGGGATTCTTTGCAGCAATCAAATGTATGTGATGAGGTTCAACCATATATTGACTCAAAGTATTTACAGGGAAGCATATGTTTGGTCGGGAGTTTACCAAGAACATCAAGCCCCCCACAAGTTTTCTATATTCAGAAGGGTTTGCCAATTCGGGCCCAATAGAACTTCCACATAACTTGAAGTCTTGTTCCATCAGAGTAGTTACAAACTTGCATTCCACCATCCCACATCTTTCTAACAACTTCACAATGTATTTTCCTTGAGAAAGGAAAATCTTGCTTGGCTTTTGTCAGACCTCTAGGCCTGAGAAGTAATGCATCAGTCCTAGGTCCTTCATCTTGATTTCAGAAGCCAACTTCCTCTTGCATTGATAAATGAGAGGGTCCGCAGCAGTCAGAAAGAGATCATCGACATAAGGGACCAAAATAAGAGGCATGTCCTTTTCAACCTTAAAGTATAGGTTTGAATCAACATAGCTCCTAGTAAATCCAAGCTTCATAAGATAGCTATCAATTCTCTCCTTCCAAGCCCTAGGGGCTTGCTTCAACCCATATAGCGCTTTCTTCAACCGATAGACATGTTTCCTATCTTGGACTTCGAACCCTTGAGGTTGTTCCAAGTAGGCTTCCTCCTTAAGTGAGCCATGCAAGAAAGTAGTCTTGATGTCCATTTGATGTAGGCTTCATCTTTGATTGGCAGCGAAAGCAATAATAGATCGGATAGTGGTGTATCTAGCAACCAGTCCAAATATTTCATCATAGTCCACTCCTTCCTTTTGAGAGAAGCCACAAGCTGCGAACCTGGCCTTATATTTTTCAGCACTTCCATCAACTCTATGTTTAGTTTTGTAAAGCCATTTTGAGGTGACCACGGACTTGTCCTTAGGTCTAGGCAGCACGTCCCAGACATCATTCTTCATGATCGATTCATATTCCTCCTTCATCATTTGTTTCCATACTTGGTGCTTTACAACTTCTTCGAACATGCAAGGTTTAGCTTGAATAATGGTACTCGTGGCAGCCACGTACCCTTGATACTTGTTAGGCTTCTTACTTTCACAAAATGTCCCTCTTGGAGTAGCATGTCATTCAACATCTTCGAGAGTATCTGTGAGCCATAGTGGTCTTTTCCTTGAGGTAGAGGGATCACCTGGAGGTGTCTTAATAGGATCCATTGGGCCATCAACATCAAGTATAGGCTCATCCATCGGAGGTCCTTCTTGTGATTCAACAAGATCGTCATTGTCCTTCCTTGAGATGGGGAGATCTCTGGCTTTCCCGAAGGAAGTGTCTTCATCAAAGGTAATATTTCGCCTTACTTCCCCATCTCTTTGACCAGGGACATAGATTCTATATGCTTTTGAATTTTCATTGTAGGCGACAAATACGCCTTTCCTCCCAGAAGCTTCCAACTTATTCCTTTTCTCTTTAGGCACATGAAAGTATATCGGACAACCAAAGATTTTAAAATGAGAAACATCAGGTTTCTTACCAGTGAAGATTTCCTTTGGTGTCTTGAAATCCAAAGCTTGATGCGGGCTCCTATATGAACATATATGATAGTGTTGGCAACGTCTCCCCGTAAGAATTTCGGTAGACCTTGATCGTAAATCATGGCACGGGTGCCTTCCATGATTGTTCCATTTTTCCTTTCCGCAACACCATTCTGCTCAGGAGTGTATGGAACAATTGTCTCCCTCATAACGCCAGCCTCTCTGCAAAAGTCATTGAATTCATCCAACTCATATTCAGTTCCATTATCAGTACTCAACGTCTTGATCTTCTTCCCTGTTTGATTTTCCACCAATGCTTTGAAAGAGCAAAAACATTTGAACATTTCATCCTTCTTCTTCAAGAAACAGATCCATGTTTTGCGTGCAAAGTCATCCACAAAGATTGCATAATATATGTATCGTCCCAATGAGGTTACGGGCAAGGCACCACACAGGTAAGAGTGGACCAATTGAAGAATATTAGTTGTTATGCTTTCACTAGAAGGGAATGGTCCCTTTGTATGTTTCCTAACTGCACAACCATGACATACTTGTTCATGGTTCATGTGAAAGTCGAGCATCCTTGTGAACATCTTCCTTACCCTAGGTAAGGCTTTATAATGTAAATGGGCAATCTCCAGTGCCATAGCTGACATTGAAGAGAAGCATCACTTGCCATAGCTCCCAAAGGACTTCCTCCAACTTGATAGAGACCATCAACCCTAAATTGAAGAGTAAATGCATCTTTAGGGTTTCCATGCCAAATACGTACCTTTCCATCAATGAATGTTGCCTTGAAGCCTTTGTCTTCCATCATAGAAATAGACACCGGGTTCTTCTTCAAATCGGGCACATACAATACTTATTGTAGATGTATGGTTTGACCATGATTTAAGTGAAGAGTGACAATTCTTATCCCTTTCATGGGGTAGGTGGCATTATCTCCAAGTATAATCTTTAGATTAGTCTTCTTCTCAACCAAATTTGAGAGGAACTCCTTATATCCAGTGAAGTGCCTTGAGGCTCCACTATCAATCAACCAATGATCCAAAGGATTTGGAGGAGAGGCAGTAGATAGAGCAGAAATAAGATAAAACTCATCTTGTTTTTCTACAACATTACTTTCATCATACCTGGCATTTCTTGTTCTTTTGGGAGGTCGACCATTTCCATTTCAAGTAGCAGGGGCACTCCTCTTTCCTTTGTTGCTGAACCTATTTGTCCTTTGATTTCCATTGCTTTTGTAATTGTTGTTGTTGTTGTCGTCATCCCTTGGAGGATTCTTCTTGTGAGGGCACTCTCTAGCATAGTGGCCGAACCTGTTGCAATTGTAGCATCTTCCTTTGCCTCTTCCTTTGAATCTATTCCTAGATCCTTGACCTTGTTTCCTTGGACTAGCATCATTCTTCCTCTTTGCATGTGTATAGAAAGCCGTGGGTTCATTTCATTTTGGATTTATCTTTTTCCATCATTCTTGTCTCCTCTTGAGTGCATCTAGCCAATAACTCATCGAAACCAAGGATCTTATCATTGTTGAGAATGGTGGTGACAAATACAACCCATGGTATTGAAAGACCTCCTAGAGTAATGAGAGTTAGTTCCCTGTTATCTATAACTTCTCCAATAGATAACAAGTCATTATTGATTTGAGTTAATCTCATGAAGTAGGATTGGATAGGTTTCCCTTTATCCATCTTCATATCTTTCAACTTCTTGAGAAAGAGGATTTGTTTTGCATTGTTCACTTTGAACATCCCAACCAACTTATCATATATTTCCTTAGCAGTTCCCAAATCAGAAATATAGGCAACCAAATGCTTTTGAATGGAGTCAATTGATATTCTCTTTGCTTTGACCTCACCTTTTCTATACTTCGTTTTTGCAGCAATAGGTGCATTTGAAGGAGGTTCCATCACTTTTCCTTGCACATAGTCCAATACTTCATGCTCTTCCAAAGTCAGGTCCAAAGTCATCATCCATGCATGATAGTCAGATTTGTCATTGAGCTTGTCCTTAGTCTTGTAGTAAGATGTAGAAGCTATGTAGACTTGTCTAGTAGTCTTTGACCAACAAATATCTTAGTGATTTCTTTTCTTTCTCTTGCTTGGGCTTTATCCTCACCTGGGATTTGGTACCATGTTAATTTTAGATAACAATGGTATGTTCTATGCTTGCAACAAATACTTCAATGTCCTTTTATTAGCCCAATGATAATTTCCACTTAATTTCCAATAGCAATCACATAACCATTAATCACATTGATAGTAACTGTACATAGAACATAAACAATAAAATGCAGAAGACAAGCCAAGACAAGAGAACAGAAGAATTTGGCTCAAGCCAGGGAAAAAACTCCAGATGGGAAAACCCTTGATCAATTCTTCTTCTTATAAATATCAAATGTTCAACAGAGAGAGAGAGTACAATAATACAAAGTCAAAATAAAAAATGACTTGCCAAATCACTGTCCAAAATAAACTTATCAAATCTGTGATTCTGCGCTTAGTAAACAACAGTCAAATAGCCCTAGCATGTGAATGGTGCAACAACAAACAATCCACAAAGGAGCTTGGTCAACCTTGGTCAAATGTGGCTTGATCAACTGGTCAAGATGCCTTGAAAACAATTCCAAAATTCCTCCTTAAAGTCAGTGAAAGTCAAAGTCAAATCTGCTACAAAACCCTAGTTGCAGGTCTGAAGTCAATGCAGTCAAAATCAACAAAATGCCTAGGTTTTTGTGCCCAGAAACTCGTCCCATCCAAACAAAAATTCTCCCAGAAAATTGAAGTCAAAAGCTACCCAGAAAGTCAAAAGCAATGCTGGTCAATGCTTTGTCAAAGTGCAAATTTTTTCTTGATTTTGGCTTCCTGAAATTCGACCTCCTTTCAACCACACGTGTGAAAAGAACCACTGCTTAATAAGGTGTACGAACCAATTAGATGAGGAGAGAGAAACATGTGTTTAGTTGATGAGGTGCCAAATGAGGTTGGAGGTCACTCTTATTTATATGAGTCGATGTGGGTCAATAGACATGTCTCTTGGGCTTCATGAGCCTACATGACGGTGTGGTCGACCTTGACAAATTACACATGTGGGCTTCACTTCAAAAACATATTTATATTTGTCCAAATTTGGCGATCTTTAGGTCGTTTTTGTCCTCTTGAAAAGAGGAATTCAATGCAATATTTATCTCCATCAAATGAGCTGTCCAAAGTAGAATTTGACCCTAGTTTCCAACTTTAACAACTCTTGACCATTAATCACGTACAGTGAAGAAAGCTTGTTTTTCCCAGGTGTTACACCATAGAGGCCTTTCATTTATTCAACAACAATACAGGGTATTCATGCAAAAATAGAGTCACAGTTCAATTACAGGAGGAGAGTTTTATGTGATCGTGGAAAAGTTAATCATTTGGATAAGCTATTGTAAGAGCATAGAGACTCCTCTCTAGGTAGTTCATCAGTGAGTGCAAGCACCGATGTCTTTACACCTGGTGGTTCATCAACCCCACAAGTACCTGGGTGTCTCTCTTCTGGCTAGTAGGTTCATCAATCCACAAGCTTCCCAAATGGGTTCATCGGTCCTAAGGCCAACCATTCTTGGTGGGTTCATAAGTCCTTAGGAAAGCCATTGCTTAGTGATTATCAACCAACAAGCTTTTTCGAGTTCATTCGCTAGCTACCATCAGAGCGATCTCTCCCTCCTTTCACCAGTTATATCTCTACGTCTGCTTTTCTTTTCTCGTTCCTCTCATGAGGAATTCTCTTCCCCTTTGGAATGCTCCTCTCTAGTCGATTCCTCCCCTGAACGAATGACTCTCTTCTTCGTGCCTCTATTTTTTTTTTGTTTGTTCGACCTTGAAATTCATTTGCCCACTTGGCATTGCCACGTATTGGTATGTCTTAGCTATTTTCCATCTTGGCCGTTGTAACCAACCATGGCCCCTTCTTGTTGTGCATTCTGGTTAGGGTGACCTTTGCTGGCCAGTGTAGCCTGTTACTGCTCAAACAAGTAGGGGACCTAAAGGGGATCCTAAAGGGCAAATGCTAGACCAAGGGAAACAAATGGAGACTTCGTCCATTGTCACCTCAACTAAGGCTCCCTTCTATTTACAGACTTTCATCGATGGGAGGAGACTCGGTATGTTATGGAGTCACCAATAAAGGATAAATCAATGAATGGATATGAGTGACCCAAATAATCCCTTTTCTAGAAAAGGTTGAAGGATTGAGCTTGCTTGCTTTCTAAGCAAGGTACAATGTATTCTAGGGAAAGGAAGGGAGGATTTAAGGGTTAGGTTTAGGGGATATGACTTGTGAAGGAGTTTCCCAATCCCTAAAATCCTTGTTGAAATTGGTATCTCGAATTTTTCTTGAAGAATTTCCTTTTCAAAGGAATGACACTACACAGGACCAAGTGGACCTAGTCTAGGGTAGGAGGAAAGAGTATGGAAACCAATGATGTTCTTACCATAGATGAGGTGGGGGGAAAGGATCAAAGAAAGAATTTTCACTTGAAGGTGTTGAATTGATCCTATAAGGTACTAGGGCAAAGTTTGATCTCAGAGCGAGGGCATGGATTTTCTCCCAACTCCACATTCAGAATGGCTTCAAAATTGGAGGAGGCCTCGAGGAGACATTGTTGAAGAATCTAGGGCAGGGAGTTAATGAGATTTTTTTTTGCATGATAGTTATTTGTGAGGCATATTGTCTTTAGATTATTAGCACAATCTTTTGCTTATTATCATTAGTGTAAGTATTGTTTACTGCAACAAATAGCTATCAAAGTAAAGAGACAAGAGCACAAGATATGGCATTCTGCTAGGGCCAAAACCTCTCCCTTTTGGAAAGGAAAACCTGCACAAAATTCTTCTTATAGAGATTCCTATTAACGAATACCAAGACCATGACCCTTGGCTTACTAAGCCACTCCAAGATGAAGACACCAATCCTATGCTTTGTCACTGTCGAGATCATCACTGCTGCTATACTTTTGTTCCTTCAATGAGATCTTCATAATGTCAACTAGATCATTGTTGTTGCTCCATTACCAAGATCTTATCCTTATCTTCTTCAGAATAATGATAATCATAATTGTCTCTATGTAGAGATTGTAACTGTATCTACAAGTATGTCGAGACTGTGAATATATGACTGTGATCTTAGACTTCATAATTATGTTGTGTCTATCTGTCTTCGATACCATCATTGTTATGTCGTCACTGTGTACTGAGGCAAAGATTTATTATAAATGCGTTCTGAATTTGCAAGAGTGTGCTATACAACTACCCTGAGATGGTGACTGAGATGTCACGTGATCCTTCATCATAGGTGTGCCGAGGGTATATTCCAATGTCTTCGATCCTGAGATTGTTATCATCGAGAAGGAGACCGAGCATCTACCGAGACAAGAATGTTGAGACAATATTTGCGTGGAGATAGCATAATGTTGTCGAGACAGAGTGCGTTCCTCCTTCACCGAGACAGAGTCGCAAGATCATGTTTGCGTGATACTGTTATACCCATCGAAGATCGTAGAACCCTTCTTCCATCGAGGCATTAGAACCTTGTCTTCATGCGAGATTTCTTTATCTACTGTACCATCGAAACTTCATAGATGTTTCCAAATTTTTCTTTCTTTGACTCGAGTTCACTCGACTATTTATAGTGGTTTGACCCACCTATTTAAGCCGACATGTCAAGGTGAATCGTTGTGACGTATTCTTTGAGCCAACTTGTCATCTATAGGCCGACTTGGCTGACTTTCACATCGTTTTTGCAGGCAAACTTCTTCTTTGGAGGATGGTGCTTGTCTTGGAGGGTTACTTGACAAGTTGACACTAGGTTGACCCATGTACATTACATAAATGCTCAAGAAGAGCTCTTTGACATGATTTTAACTCTTTGAATTTCCTTGACCTATGGAATGAGCAAGCAACTCATTCATATAATTTACAAAAATAATATTTCTTTTTCTTGACAAGTACAAAGATCAAAATGACATTGACAAATACCGAACCTAGTTACACTTTTCTTCATCACTCCCTCTTAACTAGGGAGGTATTTACAATGGCACTTGGTCATTCTCAATCTGAAGAATTTCTCATAAGAAGAATAAGATTGGTAATCCCATCTGTATATAGCATCATATTAACTAGTATTGTCACAGTGCAAGGCCTTGACTAACAACTCCATCTCTCCACAAGACCATGAGCTACAATGCTGGCGAGACCAATGATTTATAGACACCTTCATCATTGTCTCTCAAGGTACATACCCACTCGAGTGTTCACCGAGTATGACCTTTTAGGACTATTCTTATCTTGGGTTCCCAACCCTCAAAGAATATCAGTCCTCTTTCCTACTCTTATCTTGGATGCCCTACACATCTTAGATGGCAGATGATTACCCAACCCTCCATTCTTTCTTCCTAAGTGAAGACAAGAATGTTGTGTCTATAATGTGTCTGCATTTCCATTCATGGCCTTCACCTAGATTTACCACTGGTAGTGTTGGTCTCGTGCATGACACATGAAATAAAAAAAAAACACAACTGTCACTCCTTTGTAATCAGGGGTTATCTAATTCAAGCTTACTCTTAATCAGGGACCTGTCAAAGCTTCCTCTTAGCTAGGGACTCTTCAATACATCAACAACTTCTTCTTTGTGAGTCCTTCAACTGCTTGATCAACTTCTTTCCTTGATGCCATGACATTTAGTCGAGCTTCTTCCATGTAGGGCTTTGGCTATCCATCACTTTCCTTCTTGGTTTGTCATGTCACTCCTTTCTTCATCGGAAGTGGCCTTCTTGATACATATTCAAAACCTTCATCATATGGCTACTTCTTCCTCATGCTTCTTTAAGGAATTTCCATCGACCACATGAATGCTTAGTTGTACTTGAGCTTACAACTCTTGTTCCAGTAGTCCTGCATAAACTCATCTATATATCATTCAAGAAATCAAAACATGGCATTAAATCAAATCGTACCTTTCGAGATGGATTTTTATCATGACATCTTTCTGTAGGTATCAACATCTTGCATACTTGTTGACACATTTCCCAAAGATATACATTGTCAAGGGTCTCTATCTTTTCCAGACTTCCATTAGAGTCTTCTCATAGTTCAGGGAGATTTTCTAGTCAACTCTTTTTGGTCTTTTGGATGTTGATTGCCTTGCTCATGGTTGCAAAGCTCACGATTTCTTCCTTCCTCACACATTCCATTCTCAGCGGTTTCTAATCAGAGTAATCGTAGTCAACTACCTCATACTTTATATGAGGACATATTATGTTGATTTCATTTAGTGTGACTTATGCCTTTCTGCATCCTTTCAGAGGAGGAGATCTTTTTCTCTTGATAATGCTTCTTAATATAGAAGTGATGATCTATATTACTTGCAACCATATGACATGACATTATAAAAATTAAATACAAGCATACATACCTCTTTTTATCTATAGGTCATCTAGGCTTCTTCCAGCGTCCCTGATTGAAGTGTCTTCAATCTCTTGATCTGCTTCATCTCTTATGACATCATACCATCATCCATAAATTCCATAAGTTGGAGTTCCTAATGAAACACTTGCTTCCTCTCTTGATTAGTGAATCCTTCGACTAGGATTCTATTAGAGAATTTTGAGGATCTTGTATATCCTCATATGGCAGATGTTTCCCTTTTGACTTGATGTATGATGAGACCTGTCTTGGATGACTTCTTCCTTTGCTTCAATGTTCAATGATGTTCCCAAGGGTTATGCCCTTCATGTTCGACTGTCATGGATTTTGTTTTCCATGATTCCCATGGTGATGCCACGAGCTCTTGTTTCTAATGCTTTCATGATGCCACTATGCATCTTAATATCATGGCCATATCTAAAGATTTAGGAGCTTATGATAGGACCCCTTTTGTGAGGGAGGCCATCTAATCATAGTGGAGATCTGTTGCTCCCTCTTTCCTTGGCCCTTTTCTTCAGCTGCCTCCATCTTTCCGACAATATGAACTTCTTTCCATATTCTTTTCATAGTATTGAACCTTATACTATTTTGTTTTGTTTGAGGACCAAACTTTCCTTTCCTTCTTGCACATGATTGAGTTCTTTAACCTTTAATACTTTTGTCTGGAACTTGTCTTTCTCTATCTAGCATAGAGACCACAAATTTCCGGATGAGGTAACCTTCTTGTTCATTGACATTTGTTACCTTGCTTATAAATGATTACTACCTTCTTATCATCTTTCCCAGATCTCTCAATTGAGATCTCATGAGGATATTTCTTCATTCTTTGATACCTTTATTTTGTGTAGGTCTAAGTGATGTGACCTTCTTTACTATTATTTCAGAGAGTATATCTTCTAGCATTTCATATATCTCTCTTTCTGTCTCTTCTTCTGCTACATAGGCATGAGAGGACCTTTGAGTGATTTCATACGAATCCTATCAGTCATTTGATTTTCAGAAACCTTTCCATAGGCATTAATGACTTCTCTTTTCTGTGAGGATTATGACATTCCTCCTTATGCAAGGACTTTTGATGACCCAACCGAATCATAGGTCTCCTTGCAGACATGAAGTCACTTAACCTAACTTGATTATAGAATGAAAGATACCTACTTGATTTGTGAAGATAAAATTTTCACCTTGATCATGTTGATGAAGAACATGTATGAGGGCTTCTTCTTGGATGATCCTTTCAAATGAGTAAACCTTTCCTTAATAGAAAGGTTTCTCCTTTTCATGAGGATGATTTGCTGCTTCATCAGATGATCTTCTTTCGTAGTGTAGATCAGGGTTGTTGCTAGGGTTTCAACTTTCTCCAAGCTGATGTGATCTTCGTTTTGAAATCCTTCCAGCTATCTTGATTTGTTGGCATCTTGATGAGAGTCTTGGTGGTCTTTCGATGATGATTGTGAAGACACAAATTCTCGCTGTTATAGACTGTCTCCTTGATTGCATAGAGAAAAACCCTCGCTAATGTAGACTGCTGTTGTAGATTGCTAGGGTTTGATCACGATTAGGGTTTGATCCTGCTATGTAGATCTTGATATCTTTTAGCTTGCTTTGATGCCCTACTAGAAACTTGATCCTTGAATGTCTCTTTTCTGCCCTTCCTCAGACTGCAACCATAGCTCCGATAACATGTTGTAGAATCTAGGGCAGGGAGTTAATGAGATTCTTCTTGCATGATAACTATTTGTGAGGAATATTGTCTTTAGATTATTAGCACAATCTTTTGCTTATTATCATTAGTGTGAGTATTTCTTACTTCAACAAATAGCTATCAAAGTAAAGAGACAAGAGCACAAGATATGGCATTCTGCCAGGGCCAAAACCTCTCCCTCTTGGAGAGGAAAACCCACACAAAATTCTTCTTATGGAGATTCCTATTGACGAATACCAAGACCACGACCCTTGACTTACGAAGCCACGCCAAGACCAAGACAACAATCCTTTGCTTTGTTACTGTCGAGATCATCATTGCTGCTATACTTCTGTTCCTTTAATGAGATCTTCATAATGTCAACTAGATCATTGTTGCTGCTCCATTACCGAGATCTTCTCCTTATCCTTTTCAGAATCATGATAATCATAATTGTCACTATGCAAAGATTGTAACTGTATCTGCAAGTATGTCGAGTCTGTGAATATATGACTGAGATCTTAGACTTCATAATTATGTTGTGTCTATCTATCTTCGAGACCATCATTGTTATGTCATCACTGTGTACCGAGGCAAAGATTTATTATCACTGCCTTCAATTGTGATTGCGTTTCGAACTGCAATAGTGTGTTACACAACTACCCCAAGATGGTGATTGAGATGTCACGTGATCCTTCATCATAGTTGTGCTGAGAGTATATTCCAGTGACTTTGATCTTGAGATTGTTATCATCGAGAAGGAGACAGAACATCTACCGAGAAAAAGCATCGAGATAGGAATGTCAAGATAGTGTTTGTGTGGAGATATCATAAGACTGCCGAGACAGAGTCCATTCCTCCTTCACCGAGATAGACTGGCGAGATTGTGTTTGTGTGATACTGTTATACCCATCTAAGATCGTAGAATCCTTCTTCCATCAAAGCATTGTAACCTTGTCTTTATGCAATATTTCTTTATCTACTATGCCGTCAAAGCTTCAGAGATGTACCCAAATTTTTCTTGCTTTGACTCTGAGTTTACTCGCCTATTTATAGTGGTTTGACCCACCTATTTAAGCCGACATGTCATGGTGAATCATTGTGACTTATTCTCTGAGTTGACTTGTCATCTATAGGCCTACTTGGTTGACTTTCACATCATTTTTGCAAGCAAACTTGTTCTTTGGAGGATGGTGCTTGTCTTGAAGGGCTACTTAACACTAGGTTGACCCATGTACATTACATAAATGCTCAGGAAGAGTTCTTTAACATGATTTTGTCTCTGACTTTCCTAGACCTATGGAATGAGCAAGAAACTCATTCATATAATTTACAAAAGTAATATATCTTTTTCTTGACAAATACAAAGATCAAAATTACATTAACAAATTCCGTACCTAGTTACACTTCTTCAACAGACAATAGAGCGGGAGACCCTAGGAGATCGAACTTTTTGGAGGGGTAGTTTGTTGGGAAAATGATGTCCTAGGTGGCCCAACTTGGCTAGACCTGGGAAAAGGTGAAAAATATGTTATTTTAGGTGACCACCTCTTGGTAGCTTAGTCACCAGGTTCGGCGAACAAAATCGTTGAAGTTCGAAATTCGTCGAATTTAAAAGGAAAACGAATTTAATCGTTCGAGTTCGCCGAATTTTATGGCGAACTCGAATTTTTTGGGGGATAAAATCGTTGGGGTTCGTTTGGAGTTTGAAAAAATTCGTTTAGGGTTGGAAAAAATTCGTTAAAGTTCATTTTTTACACCCGTTTTACCAAATCAACTGCAGTCTGCGAGTTTGGAGTTAGAAAAAATTCGTTTAGGGTTCAAAAAAATTCGTTAAAGTTCGTTTTTTATGCCCGTTTTACCAAATCCACTGCAGTCTGCGGGTTTCATTGTTTGCCGAGTTAAACGATAGTTTCACTGTCTGCAACTTTGCGTGGGTTTCATTGTTCGGAGGGTTTCATTGTTCGCAACTCCGCTGGAGGGTTTCATTGTTTGCAATCCAGTCTACAAGTGATTGTTGGGAAAGTTTCTGCCGGGAGTCTTGACTGATACATTACACCGAGCGGCCGGCGGCAACAAGTCTCGACTGAAAATTACTGTCATATGAAAATTCTGAACTATTATGCCAACAATCCTTTTGAAAATGCTCAACTTTTTAACAAAACGAAACAGTCTTTTGCATGTGAAAAGGAGTTACCTTTATGGCAACTGTTTGGTTTTTTCTGCTTCTGATTTTGCTGCTATTCCCCATTTACCATAGGAGGCTTTGTCAGATGTGCTTTCCTCTTGGCACAAGTCATACTCTTTCTTCATTAGCAAATAAAAAGCTCTTCTCAGCTTTCTCACTTTCTCAATTAATTTCAAAAGGGTTTTGAAGGGTTTATAAGACGATGGTAAGGCTCTTAGTGTTAAAGTTACAGACTCCTTATCTTTTATGTGAACACCAACCACTTCAAATTCATTACTAACCAATCTAGTCATGGTTAATTATTGTACTTTAGTGTCCATTTTCTGTGGCATAAACTACATGCTTTAAATACAATATACAAGCCTCATCAACAATCTCAAAAATAATTTTCAGCTTATTCCATTTGATTTTGCATCATGTACATTTGTAAATTGTTTTATCATAAATTCAGTGATTGACAAAGCTAAAAATCAATAGAGCTCCTCTTTTTTGTTTTCAAGTTTAGTGATGGCGAGAGAGATCTTGGTTGTTCATGAGTAGAAACCTTATTAAAATAGCCTCTCTATATTCAACCACTCTATGAGTGGTTGGATCTTAAAGGCAATGTCCCTGAAAAGTTTCGTTTTCACCAATTAAAGTGTACTAGGAGTCTAGAGATGCTGATGGGTTTTGTCTATCATTAGGAGCATAAGCCCATGCAGCAGATCGAGAAATTTTGAAATGTGAAATAGGATGTTTTCTGCCATACCATTTCTCATATGGAGTCATATTTGTGAGAGGACGAGTAGATGTTCTATTGATGACATGGATTGTGAAAACAACAATCTATTCCTAAAATGGAAGTTTCATTTTCTTGGAGTGAAGCAAGCCACCAACCATCTCCATGATAGCCCTATTCTTCCGTGTTGTTACTACATTTTACTGTGGGTGTAAGGAATAGTTCTTTAGCAAAATATGCCTTGAGATATGAGAAGTTATTGGAAAGCATTTCCAATATATTCACCTGTAGATTCTGAAGCATATAATTTGGAGGATAATTACAATAAAGGTTAACATCAAAAAGCTTGAAAATGACCAAAATTGATCACACATAATCTATAAAATTTAATAAATTTTCTAGCCTATGTTCTCTTGCTAAGCCAAAAATTTATTTGAATTTGACTTTAAATTGATTTTATATATACATATATACATTTTTTTTTCTCGAATTTCTATATGTCGAATTTTATGTCGAACTTTATCGACAAAATTTTAGTTGCCGAACTTTATTCGAATTTCATGGTCGCCGAACTCAAACTCGAACACGAACCTGGTGACTTAGCTTGGTAGATCAGTGCCTTAGTCTTGGGAGAATGGAGTCTATGATGAATATGAGTGAGGGCCTTTGGTTCTTGGTCAAGGAGGCCTCAAGACTACTTCACTAGCCTTCTAGGTCAAAGAGAAGCAATCTTGCAACTTTTATACTTTGATGTGAAAAGGAGATGGCTTATCAAGGATAATTCGTTGATAGCACTACCCCTAGGAGATTTCGTTCACATTACATGGCCCATACATTGAGAGATGCTATAATAGAGACAAAATTCCAGAATTTAAAGTAGTAAATGCATGCAATAATTAGCCCTAAAAATAGCGAAAATCCCTGTCCAATGTATATGACAAAGTAAAACAAAAATAATATTAAAAGCATGTACTTACATGTAACAGAATATACCCAACCATCCACAATTGACAAAAGAGAAGCTCCAAGATAAGATAGACCAATATCCACATATCAAAATTCATCCATAAAGCTCCAATTCATCTTTCAGAAAAAGTGCGACATTCTCAAGAGAGAGAAAAGATCCAATCCAAAGTGATTATGAGAAAATGAACTCATCTCACTTGTACTTGTATTATACTCTAATGAGGAGTTCTAATTAGCCTCCTTGGCCTACATAAGCCCCAAAAATAAATTAATGTTCTAATAATCTAACTTTTGGTGACAAGCCCACCAAACTAGCTTACAAATGAAAGAATAAGCCGCTCAAGAGGTCAAATAATAATCTATGCATGTTGTAGGGCCCTCTAAGAGGCCTAATGAGGTCCATGGGTGCCATAATGAAGAGTAGGACCTTCAAAAGTGATGGACAAGAGGTTGGTCCCTTGTTCTCCAAACGATAAACCTGAGGTGCTTCCAATGGGTGTATGGGCACAATAATAACCTCATGAGTCTCCAAATGAGTTGAGGATACTTGTAGATCATCTGTAAGGGCTCTAATGATGGTGTAGGGAATGCCACATCTTTCTACAGTCCTGGGTCAGCTGCCGAGTGCATGGTCCATCTTTGGGGCCGATCAGGCAAAGGTGAACCAAGTGCATGATCCTCGTCCAATGGGTGTATCTCGAGCATCTTTGATCATCCTCAGGGATCCATCGAGTGTTGTCTACTGTTGTGGAGGTCCAAGGCTCTCAACGCACACCCTACATGTGCCAATGTAGCCCTCTGGAGGATTAGGACCTTGTATAGGGAGACCAAACCCAAGATGGAGACCATCTGCAATCCTGCATAAGATCCAATGCGTCCCCTAGCCTTCTAGTACAACAAGTCATTAGAGAAATTGAGTAAATAAGCTCACCAAACATGGATCATAGGTGTGGATTTCATAATGGCTTGCCTTTCCATAATGGGCTTCAGGATGTGCCAGTGTCTCCTAAACTCCAATGGGGTTAACCAAGTATCCTATTAGGTGGTTTCTACTTTTAAAGGGGATGATATATTCAAGGTACATCCTTCAAAAGGTGGTGGCATGTGACAGATAGGTGAATGAAATAGGGGAAGAGAAGGGGTAACCCTAGGCCAGATACTGGTGTACAAGGGTAGCTAATAAAAGGGAAGCACACACTTGGGTTTATAATGTATAAGAGGGAGAAATCGTGGTACATGAGGTGCCTCAACCTTGATTTTTTCACCTTTCTTTATATGCCTTTTGTCTTTTTATGATTTTCTTTGATCAACTACTCGAGGCTTAAGGGGTAAGATCATGATGCATAAGATATAGCAGTGAATACCCCCTTTTAAGGTAAGGCAGTTCATTGCCCACCAGGGGTTGGGACAATCATGGGTTCCTATATGATGAAGGAGGCTCATAGAACTTGTAGGAACCGTGGTGATGGCCATGACGATGGGGGTAGAGGTCATGTATTGGCTTTTTCCCACGTGCTAAATGTGTTTGTCTCGGCCATCTTTTGCATTTTGTGGTACATTTTCTTGTTGAATGTGGCCAAATATGCTTTTGTCTTTCTTTTTAGCTGCATCAACCTCCAGGCATCATTCCAGGCCCGACCCAAGGTGTGGGCAAGGGGAAGGGGTGAGCTAACCTTATGTGGACCTAGTGGAGGAACGTGGAGCCAAGTGGGAGAAATGATGAATGGGGTAATAATGCATGGAAAGGGGATAATATATGCGGATAAGGGAGCGGGACCACACAACCAAAATAAGGGTTTCTTGTGAAATACCATCCTAGAGTCAAATGGCCAGTAAAAGAGATGCCACAAGACTCAAATTCAAGGTTAATATTCGAAAGGGGTCTAGGGGATAAGAGCACAGACCTAGCCCATTCTTTCCACTGAATCCCCCTATTAATCCATGCCCAGAAGTGTCCATGATAAGCAAACTACAATACTCAATTACCAAATGACAAGGCATACCTTTAGGTTTGGGAGGCCCATCTTCAAACATGCGATCATGGTACATGGGTGAGGGACCACATGGTTGTCTTAGGTGGCGGAGAAATGGCACAGTGAGCTAGCTAGTGGCTGCAAGGCGCTGCCGGCTGAGGACCATCTTGCATAAAGTTTTTTTCCTAGGTATATCACCCACAAAGTGGTGGGTAACATCTAGCTCCAACTGGGACGTGATCTCTCAAAGAAATGGACGAAGCTACTCGAACAGGAGGTCACGAGAACTTCAACAATCTCCGGTTACCATAGATCTATTACTTGCACATATCAAAGACTAAACGCACGGGGCAACATGTTTTTATGGTTTCTTATGTTCGCCCATGCTTAGTGTTAAGTTGTAAAATCAACAAAAAAATAAAAACATGCAAATTTTAATTTAAGTGCATCTAATCTACCATGAGAAATATCATATGATGTTAATTCTAATGAGAAAATGAGCATGCAATGCATCCTATCCTAACATGCATGTAGTAAGGCTAATACTAGGTTTAATCTTAAAGCCAGTGCAACCAACATATCATCAAGTCAATATAAATATGTTTGTGTTAATTTTAGATAATAATGGTATGTTCTATGCTTTAGCACAATTTACTTCAGTGTTTCTTATCAACCCAAAGACAATTTCCAATTATTTCCAGTAGCACTCACATTAACTTAAACACATTGACAGTAAATGTAGATAGAACATAAAAACATGTGAAGAAGACGAGCCAAGAGAAGAGGACACAAGATTTGGCAGATGCCAGGGAAAAACCCCAATGTGGGGAAAACCATTTGATCAAATCTTCTTATTATTATTCAATAGTTGAACAGAGAGAGAGTACAAATATCAAATTTACTTGCCCAAAATAACCCTATCAAAATCAATAGTCAACAACAGTCAACTGCAACCCTAACCAAAATGTCAACGCTAGTGAAATCAGCACCAAAATGTCCTCCAAGCAGCTCGGTCAACAATAGTGCAATTTGGCGTTTAAGGAGAGTCAAAGTTAGCCCAAAACAGTTTGGTCAAACCCGGTCAAAAGAGAGAAACACTGTTGTAATTTTCTGTGGTCAAATCTGAAATCAACGCTGGTCAAATTGTCTCAAACACCTCGATTTCTGTGCCAATAAATGCGGCCTCAAAAGATCGAAAATCTTCTTTGAAAACCGAAGTCAAAGAAGGTCAAATAAGCCCCGATCAACGCTGGTTTTTTCTCTGAAATTCGACTTGCACTTCACCTTGAAATTTTTGGCCTATTGCCACATGTGCGAAGAAGAGAGAGGTTGTCTCCAAGTTGTACGAACCAATCAAGAGAGGAGAGAGAGATGTATGGTGTGATGAGTAATGTCCAAGTGAGGAGAGAGGTCACTGCTATTTATACAATTCGTTGAGGGGTTGGAGACACATCTATTGGGCTTCTTGAGCCTACATTTGACTGAGGCTGACCTTGACAATTTGTGCATTAGAGAGAATAGATCCAAAATTCCACTTCTGCTTGTCAGAATGAGATGATATTTATATCAAAATTGGACATCTTGAAAAGAGGAATCCAATGCAATAATCATCTCCATTATATGAGCTGTCCTAAGGTGGAATTTGGCCCTAGTTTACAATTTTAACGCTCCCTCTCAACTCGGGAGAATTCCACCTGCCAATCCATCTATCACATGTACCATCTCTGTCATCACTGCTCTACTCTGCTTTGTTGAATCATGAAGTAATAATGAAGAAGTGATTGACAGTGAGTCACAATATCATACCACTCTCCATTGACAAAAGTCAGTCCTTGATCCAAGACCAAGTTGTTGAACACCATGCATCCTAGTCATAGGGAGTACGGTAATACACGATGCGTTTATCGATAGTGCTATGGTCCCTAACCATCTTTTCCCAACTAATTGTCCAGATGAGAGGTACTTCCCATGAGTCCTGGACTCCATGGGTAGGGTGTGTTGGGGCATCGACAGGAGAAGGTGAACCACTCATCCTGCTCATATGCCATAGAAGAAGGTGAAACACTCATCCTGCTCATATGCCATAGAAGAAGGTGAACCACTCATTGTATGCTTATGTCAATCGTAAGGCAAGGTGAACCACTCACCCTTCATACATGTGTCCGCAATCGTAGGGGAAGGTGAACCACTAACCCTACACACGTCAACCATCATGGGGTATCATAGGGGAAGGTGGACCACTCACCCTGTATCTAGCCCACCACTAGGGGAAGGTGAACCACTCACCTTTTGGTCGCTCATAGCTCCAAGAAGTACCCCAAGCCCCCATGATCTCCTAGAGCTTAGTGTCCAACTCATACGGGACCCTCATAGGAGGGTCGCTCCACGAATCCAAGTCTCTCTCGGAAGGTTGATAATTTGGCCTTCCTTATTGAGAATGTCTGTGACCTATTCATCTGTTCTAATGTGTTGGAGCCTTATTGCTCCCCGTTGTACCATATCATGGATAAAGTGGTACTTGATATTAGTGTGCTTGGAGCGGTCGTGGAACATGGGATTCTCTGATAGGCAAATCACACTCTAGTTGTCGTAGAAGATCACAGTGGTATCCAACATGTGCTCAAATAGCTCACTGAAGAGCTTTCTCAAACAAATAGCTTCACAACAGGCCATACTCGCAGCAATGTATTTAACTTTGGCAGTGCTTAAAGCAACCAATTTCTACTTCCTGCTCATCCAAGATATTGAAGTAGACTCGAAAGCTCTTATGATCCACCACACTGTCAGCCCAGTCAACATCTAAATATCCATGTAGTCGCAAATTCCCGACAATGTATCTCAATCCATAGTGGGTTATGCCCCAGAGATATCTCAAGAGATTCATAGTAACAATCCAATGAATGTGATGAGGTTGGACCATAAATTGACTCAACGTGTTCACAGCGAAGCATATGTCAGGATGAGAGTTGACCAAGAACATCAGGGTCCCCACAAGTTGATGATACTTGGAAGGGTTCGCTAATTCGGATCCAATGACACTTCCACATAGCTTCTTGAAGTTGAGTTCCATCGGAGTAGATACGAACTTGCAGTCCACCATCCCACATCTCTCAAGTAGCTTCACAATATATTTTCCTCCTGACTTTTTCTAGACCTCTAGCCCTAGGAAGTAGTGCATCAGTCCTAGGTCCTTCATCTCGAATTCGGAAGCCAACTCCCTCTTGCATTGATGAATGAGAGGGTCATCACATGTCAGAAAGAGATCATCCATATAAAGGACTAGAATGAGAGGCTTGTCCTCTTCCACCTTGAAGTATAGGTTCGGGTCAACATCACTCCTTGTAAATCCCAACTTCATAAGGTAGCTATCAATCCTCTCATACCAAGCCCTGGGGGCTTGCTTCAACCCATAGAGGCCTTTCTTCAACCTCCATACATGTGTCTTACTATCTTGAACTTCGAAACCCTTGGGTTGTTCTACATAGACTTCGTCCTCAAGCGAGCCATGTAAGAAAGCAATTTTGACATCCATTTGGTGTAGGCTTCATCCTTGCGAGGTAGCAAGGGCTATGATCGAACAGATGGTGGTATATTGGGCAATTGGCGTGAATATCTCATCATAGTCTACTCCTTCCTTTTGAGAGAAGCTTGGAGCAGCGAATCTAGCCTTGAACTTTTCAGCACTTCCATCAGCGCCATGTTTGATCTTGTAGAGCCATTTTGAAGTGACCACTGACTTGTCCTTGGGTCTAGGAACCACATCCCAGGCATCATTCTTCATGATCGATTCATACTCCTCGTTCATCGCATTCTGTGTTTCATGGCTTCTTCGAATGTACAAGGCTCAGATTGTACAATGGTACTCATGGCAACTAAGTACCCTTGGTACCTGTTCGGCTTCTTGCTTTCATGAAATGCCCCCCTCGGTGCAATATGTTTCTCAACGTCTTCAAGAGTATCTTTGAGCCACAAAGGTCTTTTTCTTGAAGTAGAGGGCTCACTAGGAGGTGGATCAATGGGATCCATTGGACCTTCCACCTCAAGCATCAGTTCATCAGACAAAGGTTCATCGTGCATTTTTGATCAACATCATCATTGTGCTTCCTAGGGATAGGATGTTCTCGGACTTTCCTAAGAGTAGAATCTTCATTGAAAGTGACATCATGACTAAATTCCACTTCCCTTTGACCAAGGACATAGATTCTATATGCCTTTGAAGTTTCACTATAGCGCACAAACGTTCCTTTCTTCTCAGATGCACCTAGTTTGTTTCTTTTCTCTTTCGGCACATGAAAATATACGAGACAATAAAAAATTCTAAAATGAGAAACATCAGGTTTCTTACTGGTGAATACTTCTTCGGGTGTCTTGAAGTCCAATGCTTGATGTGGGAATCTATTTTGAACATACACAGTGGTGTTGGCAGTTTCTCCCCATAAGAACTTCGGTAGACATTGGTCATGAAGCATGGCACGGGTGACTTCTATGATAGTACGTTTCTTCCTTTCGGCAACTCCATTTTGTGCAAGTTCTACTGAAGTTCTTATGGGGAGAAGTTGCTAACACTCCAATGTATGTTCAAAATAGGAACCCGCATCAAGCATTGGATTTCAAGACACCCGAAGAAGTTTTCACTGGTAAGAAACCCGATGTTTCTCATTTTAGAATATTTGGTTGTCTTGTGTATTTTCATGTGCCTAAAGAGAAAAGAAAGAAGTTGGAAGCATCTGGGAAGAAAGGTATATTTGTGGGCTACAATGAAAATTCAAAGGCATATAGAATTTATGTGCCTGGACAAAGAGATGTGGAAGTTAGCCATGATGTCACTGTTGGAAACAATGTTAATACTGAGAAGGGAGGTGAATCAATATTAAGGCTAATTTTAACTTTTTATGACAATTTCTTTTTAATTAAAACATGGAAACTATCCATATAATCATCAACAACATATTATGTGGCAACAATATGAAATCAACACTTAAACACACATCATGATCAACATGCACATTGGACACAGAGGTTTTAGGTGGAAACCCTTTTTGGAAAAAACTACCAAAGCTTGTTGTTGTTATTAATGTAAAACAAGAGCTCCTACTATTGAAATTTGATGACGAAAAAGTTTCCCGCAATCCCAACCAGGTTTTAATTTCACCTTATCACTCCAATTCAATGAAATGCCCTTTCCCATAAACATACATTCAACATATAGAATTTTGGAAATGAAATTTTCAGATTAAAACACATGGGACTGTCAACACAGGCTGAAAATAAATATGGACATAAACAAACCAACAACACACATAAAAATACACAGATTTTTGGTCAACTCCGACCTAGGCAAAACCCCTTCAATCTTCTTCGGGGAAAACCTATCAAAGAGCTCTTCAAATTTATTTATTTTTCAAGTTCAGGAAAAATACATTTGTAGACAAAACAAAACAACAAGATACAACTTTTCTCTTTAGCCCAAAACTCCTTGAAATCTGTGCCCACTTTGCCTCGATTTCCATGCCCACTTGAAGCCGAAAATATGTACTGTACAGATACACACTGTAATGTACGGATTACGTACGGACTGTATGGATTTCTGTACCGTAATACGGCCTATACGAATTTTTGTGCCGCTATACAGACTGTGCAAATTTCTTTTTTAATTTTTTTATTATCTATTTATTATATATATAATTTTTCATTTATTTATTTATTTTAATTTTTATTTTCTCAAAAACTTCTCTCGAATGGCATGCAACTCACAACATTAAATGTTGTTCGTATTGTACCTTTTGCTGTCTTCTATGCCTTGATTTCCGTGCCCAGATTTTCCCATAAATCACTCCTTCAACTTGCTGCAACAAATTTCTCCTGCATAACTTTTCTCTAGCTCTTAGCCTCTTTTCTCCAATCTGCTCATGAAGAATGAATGCAGTCTCTCTTTTTTCCCCCTTTTGTTTCCCTAAATGACTTTTGGGCAACCCTAAGATCTAATGGCTCAGATTCATTTAGATCAAGGGATGAGAATAAATGTGCATTTAATTCTCACTTTCTATTTTTTAACTCACCCATTAAATAAAGTACTCACATTGTACTTATGTCTAAAGTCACTTTTCACTTTATAATTTATTGACTTTACCACTTATAAAGTCACTTTCATTTTATAAAGTCACACTTAGGAAAATAATTATTTTGGAAACTTTTCCCTAGGTAAAGACTAACCCATGGGAAACTACTTGTCCAAGTTACATTAAAAATCAACACCTACTCTATTACACAATCTGTTTGTGAGCCACCACTCGCAGGAAGCACCAACTCCCTTTGATTGTTTTCTAGCACCCATTAGTAGGAAGTACCAATACTCTCCTTTTGTAGACACTTGTTTCGCTTACCAGAAGCACCATGCGATGCACCAACTTCACGGATTTGTTGCAAGCACCAAATTTTGCAGCTCCTTGGATTTATGCAAGTACCAACTTGCAGGAGGCACCAACCGCCAAGCACTCTCAAGCACCCACTAGAGATGGAAGAACTAACTTCCTGTATGCAGACTCCAACCCACACTCAAATAGGAACTAATGTTCACTGTATGTGGTAGCCACTTTGCCTAATATGACCTCTTTTCTCTTCACCAACCTTTTGGCCCATGCAACACTCTGTTTTCTACACTCTTCTACTGCGGCTCGTTGTTCTGGTCAACAATAGTCACTCCTCATAGCCCACTGTCCACACTGCAACATCAACTATTCTTGGCCTTCTATTCTCACAGTATACACTCAACTCTTGGTCTTCTGCTTTCAATAGCATGCCTTCAGCGCTCAGCCTCATCTATCCATAGGCTCTCTCGGCTTCTCACACAACACAAGCTCACTCAACCTTCTTCCTCTGCACCGGCACCTTCGACACCTTCTCATATAGCGACACACCCTCTCATGGGGTCACTTTCTTCTACGTAGGCACTCTCAGCCATTCCTTGTAGAACAGGCTCACTTGGCCTCACACAACATCGCATTTACACCCACAAAGCTCTCTACACAACTCTTTCACAACAATGTTGCTTTCCCCCACATTGCTCAACTATGCTCCTTTGTTTTGTTCCTCTGTTGCACTCTGCTCGATGTTGCCTCTGCTGCCTATTTCCACACTGCCCGAGTGTACCTCTGCAAGGATCTCTATTTTGCTGTTGCGTTTGACTAGGCCACTGCATTAAATCATGAGAATGGGCTCTTGAGCATTCTTCATACTGAGAATTAAATCTTCAGTCCATCTGCAAACTCCAATGAGGCTCTCCATGCCTATTCACGGTTCACAGAGTTGGACTGTACTTCAGGATGGCTTCTCTACACTTCATTTAATTCACTAAGGCGTGCACGGGAGCACAAATATGGCTTTTCTTAGCTCAAGGCAGGCCCAACACTCTTCCCTGCAAATCGTGGTCCTTGCTACCTTGACCCAACGATCTTTGATAGTCGCTATTAATCTTGAGACCAACTCTCTTGCGTGTAGTTACTCTTTAGCTACCGACTTATTCATCTGCCATACACCAGAGCTTTTACACCATAGTGCAATTTCGGAGCCACAACTTATTGTAACTTTTATTAAAGAGATGTTATGAAATCACATTATTCTGAAGTGCCTTAAGCCCCTCTTATGCTTAGCTCTTATCGCTTGTTCTTCCACCATGGGACCGAGAGCTGTGACCAATGACTTCATATACCACTATAGTGTTATATCGGAGCGCCTGCATATCATAACTTTTATTGGAAAAACCGTACGAAATCACAAAGTCTCGATTGGATTTTAGCTCCCTTTGCTTAGCCCGTTGTCACATTTCCTCCATAGGACAGGGTGCCGTGACTGTTGGCATAACATTCAGGGGTTAAGGCCTTTAGGCTCCTGTCAAGGGCTTATCTCCATGTGTTATAGCTTTCGTTCTTGATTCTTTGGAACTCCCTTGACCGTGTGCCACTTAATATCAGAAGCTCCTTTCATTGTAACTTTTCTCCAAAACAATTATGGAGGAGTTTCGAAATTCCAACCTTCGAAATACTTTCGACGTGGCATCTTTACAACACTAGGTGCTAAGGCCTGCTCTATGCCCTTGGTCCTTTGGGTCCCCTTGAAAAATGCCAAGCAATATCAGAACCCCTTTCATTGGATCAAAACTTTCCCATAAAACAATTACACAGGAGTTACGAAAACTCCAACCTTTGAAATTTCGACCTCCGAGATGATGTCATGCTGATGTCATCAACTCCACGTGGCCCCTCCTTAGTGGTGACACGTGTCACACATATTTGCCCCATGAGGCCACCCAAAATGCCGAATCTAACTGTCACGTGTCCTTCATACGACCACGTCACACTGACGTCATCTGCCACGGTCAACCCCTGAGGACCAATCAATTGCCGCCATGTGTCCTATAGGAGGAGAGAGAAAGGGTTTCTAGTCCTTTGGTTTTTCACCGAATTCCTTTGTAATTCTTATTTCTCACAACCTCAACGCTTTCAAAGAATTGCAGTTATAAGGACTTATGAAAATCCGATTTCTGAAATGCCTAACCTCTTGAAGCTCCGAAGTTCCGAGGTTCTTGCCTGTTTTCGATATGACCATCCTTCTGAGGTTTCGGGCCTTCATGCCATTTCGAGTCCCTTTTAAATAAACTGCTGAGGTCCCAAGCCTCCGAGCTCTGATATTCAGCCCTTCCGATATTGATTTCCGAAATTCGGGATCCGATGTTCTGCCTGCTTCGATTAACTGAAACTCCTTCTGAGGTCTCGATATGCCAGCTTGCTCTGATATTTCGGCCTGCTTAGGACTTAAAGCTCCTAATTATCACAGTCCATAACTTTTGATCCAGGAGGCCATTTGTAGACTTCCACACGCCATTGGAAATCTCTTTCTGAGCACTTTCCAATAGAGAGGGTCCGATGTAGGCTTTGAGCCTATTTGCTACGTGAAAAATGGCCACAAACTTTTTGTTGTTGTTTGCACCTTAGCTCTTCTCTTGTGCCTGGAATCTTGGATTCCCAGCCACCATGGTCATCATTTTATGGCTTCTCCAATAAGCCTGCTACTATGGTGATTCTCTACCAAAGATTGCAGCAACCATATGACTCCCTTTGAGCTTGACACATCAAGTCAAGCATATCAATGCTAGCCCAATTGCCATCACAGCGAGGCTAGTGGACATCAATGCCATCATATGCTGCCACAAACATCCATGCTTGTCTGGTTGACATCAATGCGAACACTCTTTCTAACAGACAGACAATGCCAACTTCCCAACACATCTCCTAGTATGATTGTTGACATCAATGCCAACACACTTGCACCCATTAGCCATCTAGACAATGCCAACTGTCCAACAATCACCTTCGATTAAGATACTGCCCTTGGGAAGGCCTGAGATCTCCCCATTCCAAGGAAGGACAATAATAATGATGCTACAGAAAAACAGGATGAACCTCCTTCAGATGAACTTATGCCTGATGTTGAAGGGCCGATGGATCCCATTGATCTAACACCTAGTGATCCCTCTACCTCAAAGAAAAGACCTTTGTGGCTCAAAGATACTCTCGAAGATGCTGAGAGACATATTGCTCCAAGAGGGACATTCCGTGAAAGCAAGAAGCCAATCATGTATCAAGGGTACTTAGTTGCTATGAGTACTATTGTTCGATCTGAGTTGTGTACGTTCGAAGAAGCCATAAAACACCATGTATCAAGGGTACTTAGTTGCTATGAGTACTATTGTTCGATCTGAGTTGTGTACGTTCGAAGAAGCCATAAAACACCATGTATCAAGGGTACTTAGTTGCTATGAGTACTATTGTTCGATCTGAGTTGTGTACGTTCGAAGAAGCCATAAAACACCAAGTCTGGAAGGATGAAATGAATGAGGAATATGAATTTATCATGAAAAATGATGTGGTGCCTAGACCAAAGTACAAGTCCATAGTCACCTCAAAATGGCTAAACAAAATTAAACATGGAGCTGATGGGAGTGCTGAAAAATATAAGGCCAGGTTCATTGGTCGAGGCTTGTCTCAAAAAGAGGGAGTGGACTATGACGAGATATTTGTATCGGTTGCTTGATATACCACTATTCGATCTATTATTGCTCTCGCCGCCTCTCAAGGATGGAGCTTACACGAAATGGACGTTAAGACCGCCTTCTTACATGGCTCGCTTAAGGAGGAAGTCCTCGTAGAACAACCTGAGGGGTTTGAACTTTGAATTACAAGATCGAAGGACACACATATGTAGGTTGAAGCAAGCGCCTAGGGCTTGGTATGAAAGGATTGATAGCTATCTTATGAAGCTGGGATTTACAAGGAGCGAAGCGGATCCTAACCTATACTTCAAGGTTAAAAAGGACATGCCTCTCATTTTGGTCCTTTATGTGGATGATCTCTTTCTGACAGGTGCAGACCCTCTCATTTATCAATGCAATAGGGAGTTGGCTTCTGAGTTCAAGATGACGGACATAGGTCTGATGCACTACTTCCTAGGCCTGGAAGTCTGGCAAAAGCCAGGTGAGATTTTCCTTTCTCAAGAAAATACATTGTGAAGTTGCTTGAGAGATGTGGGATGGTGGATTGCAATTATGTGTCTACTTCGATGCAACTCAACTTCAAGAAGCTATGTGGAAGTGTTGTTAAACTCAAATTGGAAAACCCTTCCGAATATAAGCAACTTGTGGTGGCCCTGATGTTCTTGGTAAACTCCTGTCTTGACAAATGCTTCACTGTGAATATGTTGAGTCAATTTGTGGTCAAGCTTCATCACATACAGTAGATTGCTGCTAAGAATCTCTTGAGATATCTCTATGGCACAATCAACTATGGATTGAGATACACTACCAAGAATTTGAGGTTACATGGACATGCTGATGTTGACTGGGCTGGTAGTGTTGTGGATCATAAGAGAACGTCTGGATGTTGCTTCTCATTAGGATCTACTTCAATTTCTTGGATGAGTGGGAAGCAAAAATCAGTAGCTCTGAGCACTGCGGAGGCCGAATACATTGCAACTAGTATGGCCTGTTGTGAAGCTGTTTGGTTGAGGAATCTCTTTAGTGAGCTATTTGAGCACGTGCTCGATACCACTGTGATTTTCTGCAACAACCGAAAGGCGAATCCCGTGTTCCATGACTGCTCCAAGCACATTTATATCAGGTACACTTTATTCTGGATATGGTACAATGGGGAGCAATAAGGCTTCAACGCATTAGGACTGATGAGCAGGTTGCAAACATCCTCACGAAGCCCTTAGGGAAGGTCAAATTCTTAGCCTTCTGAGGGAGACTTGGAGTCGTGGAAAGACCCTCCTATGAGGGTGCTGCTTGAGTTGGACATTGAGCTCTAGGAGCTCCTAGGGGCTTGGGGTACTTCTTGGAGCTATATGAGCAAGTGGTTCACCTTCCCCTATTGGTGCGTTGTGTGAAGGGCGAGTGATTCACCTTCCCTTGTGATACCCCATGATGGTTGACTGTGTGTAGGGTGAGTGGTTTGCCTTCCCATACGATTGACATACGCATAGGATGAGTGGTTCACCTTCTCCTATGGCATATGAGTAGGATGAGTGGTTCACCTTTCCTGTTGATGCCCCATCATACATCCTACCCATGTAGTTTGAGACTCATGGGAAGTAGCTCTCATCTGGCCAATGAGTTGGGATACGTGGATAGGGACCATAACACTACCGATTGACGCGTCGTGTACTGCTGTACTACCTATGTATAGGATGCATAGTGTTCAACAACTTGATTTGGGATCAAGACTGGCATCTGTCAGTGGAGAGTGGTAAGGTCTTGTGACTCAATCTCGATTGATTCTTCTTCATTATTCATATCAGTGTTCAATAGAGCAAAGATGAGACAAGACACAAAGATGGCACATGACGATAGGAGGGCATGATGATCGATGGAATTCTCCCTAGTTGAGAGGGAGTGTTAAAATTGGCAACTAGGGCCAAATTCCACCTTGGGCCAACTCATTTGATGGAGATGATGATTGCATTAAATTCCTCTTTTCAAGAGGACTAAAATTGATATAAATATCATCTCATTTGGACAAGCAGAAGTGTGATTTTGAATTTATACCCACACGTGCAAATTGTTCAGGTTGGCCACATCAACATGTAGGATCATGAAGCCCAATGGACATGACTCTTCACCCTCTACGAATTGTATAAATACAAGTGACGTTTCACCTCATTTGGCATCTTCATCACTCACACATTCTCTCTTCTTCTCTCATTGGTTCATACAACATTGGGCATTCTCTCTCTCTGAATCTCAGAGCTAAATTACAGGGTCAAAATTACAGAGTTGACTGGAGTTTGACCAACTTTGACTTTGACCTTCCAAGGAGAGTTTGACTTCAATTTTTTTGGGAGATTATCTGTTTGGGCAAGCCACATCTTTTGGCACAAAAACCAAGGTATTCTTAGCACTTTGACCATATATTTTAGGACAACAATTTAACCAAGTTTGACTGTTGACTTTGTCATTGTTTTGACCTAACTTTGACCTCTTGATTAGGCCGAATTTGACTAGGGAACATCAAGTTGTTTTGAGGATATTCTATTGCCGCTTTGACCAATGTTGACTTTTTGGTTACGGCTGATGACTGCTGCAAAAAATTGCAGATTTGACAGGGTTGTTTTAAATGATTTGGCAAGTCAATTTTGACTTTGACTCTTGTATTTGGACTCTCTCTCTTTGCTGAACATTTGATATAATAATAAGAAGATTTGATCAAATGGTTTTTCCCATCTTGGGCTTTTTCACTGGCATCCACCAAATCTAGTGTTCTCTTGTCTTGTCTTGTGAGTGTTTGTTGGCTTATTATTATTATGTTATGTTCTTATTCATCAAGCAATTACCAAAATGTACATGAAGATCAAAAAGAAACAAAAGAACACAATATTTAGACACTCCAAGCCAAGGCCAAAACCCCAAAAGGGTGAAAACCCAAAAAATCTTCCTCTTCTTATAGAATTAGATCAAAGTGAGATATCCAAGACCCAACATCAAGACCAAGACCTCCACATACGCCTTAAGTCATCCCTCCTTCAATCCTTCTTGCCGGTCAAAGTCAATGTTGGTCAAGCATATGAATTATGGACAATTGCTGAAATTTTGGCCTCCTTGAAATCTTGGCCTTGCAATTCCGAGCTTGTAATACCACAAAAGCTGCCTCAGAAACTCACACGTGTGGACAAAAAAACTAGGGCAGAATAACAAACCTTATCTCTCGTTTGACTTCTCTCTCTCTCCTTTTACTTTGCTGAAATTCCCCTTCTTCTGCGCATAAATCGAAGTGGGTGATGTATGTTGAATGAGGTCAAAGTCTCTTGTATATATCGCTGTCCTGATGGCTGAATGGGTGCCTCTTTTAGGTCGACTTGTCCTGGACGGCCGACTTGGTCTTGTGGGGACAATTTGGCTCTTTTGACTCAATAATTTTTCTTTCTTTCTTTTCCTTACAAAGAATCTAGATGGACTTTAACTCAAATACATTTTCTTTTTGACTCAAATGACCCTAAGAGCACGAAGAACATGCTTTGACTAGGAGATAATAATCAAAATAATAATTTTTCTTTTTCTTCTTTCTGTCTTTTCATGAAATATGTAATGTTACAAGTATAATAATAATTATGAAGACCAAACCTAGTTACATTTTTTAACAGTATCAACTACAAGGGTGCATTGTGGGTTGATTGATGATTCTGTCATGGCGATGTTTGAGCATTTGTTGGAGGACTTCATATCAACTTGATGTTGACTGTAACACTGTACAATCCTCATAGCTCTCTTAGTTTTTGTAGCATCATATGTGTTCTAGTCATGAAGCTTGGTGGAGGGGATAGAATACATGAGACCTCTATAACTCAAAAATCGTTTCTAGAGATTCCACCTAGAGATGGCTTAATTAGATTATCAACCTATTTTTTAAAGTTTCCTAAGTCTAAACTTAGAAAAACTGGTTAATTGATCATAATTAACTAAGTCAAGGTGAAAATTCTCTAGAAACTCACATTGATCGACTTCGATATAATCTTAGCCCTTGATTAAGTTTTAATCTTGGTTGTTGGTGCTCCAACAAAAGATTAGAAGAAGTCAATGGGCGCTTGGAGAAAACGCTTGTGAGAACCATAGAGAGTTAGATTTCCTTGGAGGGTTCGATTTTCAAAGAGCCAACAGTGCTAGAGGAATTCGAGCTTCAGTAGGGAGGCAAAGACAGTGAGGGGTAGGGACAATGAGGTTGGAGGAAGTTTTCCAGATCCATCAAGTGCATTTGCAGAGAGGCTGTGCAGAAGCCTCATAAGGCAGTTCAATTTGTTGGGAAGGGAAGATGTCTTCAATTCCAAAGGCCGGGAAGGAGTCCCGGAGTATCAGAGAAGAATTTTCCCAACTAGCAGCAGATAGGACGACTTGATTAGCCGACGAATGGGCAACAGTTGCAGTAGGCAGCTTTAGGTTGACACAAGGACTGGGCAGACCCAATTGGACGACTTTCTTTTTAGAGGTAGTCCAGTGCCAGAATTTCCCGGAGTGAGGGTAATTTCCCTTTAGGTATTTTTGCCAGTATTTTCTATGTAGGGTAGCCAAATTTTGACATCCAAATTACTTTACTTAGAATTTCTCACTGCTGCATAATAATAAAAGCCCTCATCTGTTGCACCGTTTTCCCAAGTTGGGGTTTTTCTGGGGACATTTGTCCAAAAATAATTGTGTAAATTTTATGTGTTTGCTAGATTTTCTCAGTTTCTAGCGCTATTTTCTTCTGCAGTTTTCTCACTTGTCTCACTAAGGGGAAGAGTTGAGTTTTGTAGCTCGAAAAGTCCTCTGTCTTGACTAGAAGGACCATTATTGCCTCTTTAGGAGCTGCATGTGACATGCAGGGTGTGCAAGTGAGTTGCATGTGACATGCATGTAAAGCAAGCTAAATTTATGACTTGTACTTGAGTTAAAGTAGAGAAAGCTAAAGATATGATAGTTAACTAAATTAAAATCACTTATCTTTAGTTAACTTGATGAGCTAATTTTGGCATTCAATTTTAGCTTAGGAAAGTTATAAATTGAGTCTAGACTCTAGAGTGAGGAGCACACAAAAACAACACAAGATTGAGAGAGGCTTCTCAGTGAACGTGTGTTGGGTCTAAGAGAGTGCAGAGAGGGTGGTGATCGGTTTTGTAATATGTATTTTGTCAGTTGGGCCATTATCCTAGGACGGGAGCCCAAGCAAGTTCCATGATTAATTTATTAATGAAGAACTATTGATTCAACATAAATCTGTTTTTGTGTATGTGATTCAGATCGAGTAATTTTGCTTCCGCTAAATATTTGGGTTAGGAACTTGGCCGTGTATTCGTTCAGTTAATAATTGCTAGGAATGGAATATCAGGTGCTGGGTTCGGGAAATTCTAACAAATGGTTTTTGGAGGCTACATTCTTGTAGATAGACTCTCTGTTGAAGGTTTGTTTGCACCTCGCCATGGTTAGGTGGTTGTTTTCAACATTGGTCATTTTTGTATTCCCTACCCAATTAAATATTAAGGGGGGATTATTGTAATGTTTATATGGCCATTTTGTTTACCTCATTCTTCACAAGTGTATGTTAAGGGGGGTTGTTGAGATGTAGTACTAACTTGGTCAAATGTCTTTATGCCACCTTTTCCTTCTTTACCCCAAGTCGAGCTTAAGGAGGGATGTTAGTGTAATGATGGTTAAGCTCGATTTAGTCATCCCTTACTGCTTATTAATGTCATTTATGTCTCACTCTTAGTGGGCAGTTATATCGCACATTAGTGGTTAGCAGGCGAGCTTTGTGGTCCCACATTTTATGGGTTTGGGGGAAGTCAATCTATATCTGAGACAGGTCGACGAGGATACTACTTTCTTGCCTCAATCTAGAAAGGTTGACCTTTCATAATGGAGGCTTTGTCTCATTTGTAACGTATCATGTGAGCTATCATATGTGATTTCATTGATTATCTGGGTGTCAAGAATACCCACCAAATCTATTTTTTCTCGGTTTTTCGTGTGTTCAGGGTGTGGACTTTGTAGACTACTTATGCCTGTAGCATTTTAAACTTCAACATTTTGACTTATTTGTAATTGTAATATTTTATCATTTACACAACTAATAGTTAGATCATATGGCTGATATTTGCAGCTTTTTTGAGATGCCTTGGTTGGGATGCGTCTGAATGGATCTTGATTTGTCGAATCACCTCTATTTGAGTGTAGTTCTTGACATGATTGACTTCAACAACTCATTTCAAGTATATTTTTCTTAGAACAATTTCTACATCTAATAAAAATCTCGCACTAGAATGAAAATTTTATTAGATCAATATTTTCCCAACACATTTGTGATATATTATTTTAATATGACCTTGCATTTATGTGCTCAAGATAAGCAATCAACAAATCATGGATGTCGTGATAACTTGATGATGATGAAAATAAACCAATTGTATATGCAAGCTAATGTAATGCATATGCTCTTTTTACAATGAATCCATGAGAGACTAATGGTGCATAATTTGATTGCACCTTGCAATTTAACTATTAAAAGCCTACAGCTCAGATTTGGTAACATCCTTGCAACTTTTGCGATGGCGGTTATTCATTGTGAAAGCATTGCCTTTGTCAATCTACTGCTATTGTTGTCTTGAAAAATGTATTTTGTTCCTTTCTACAGAGAGTAAATTCTTGCATTCTTTATCTTTGGTGCATGAGATGCCATTTTCTTTGGTGAATTGAATTTTGTTGTTGATTAGATATCCCTTGCTATTTTGAGGATTGTTGAACTTGAATCATGGTTGCAACTTGCAACTTAAGAGATGTTTTGTTGCATATTGCAAAAGTTAAGATTTTGTATTCCCACCTTATTCAAGACAGTCTCTTATCTTTTAAGTCTTTCGAAGTGAAAATTTTTCGGCTTTTGACTTCATCCTCAGTCCATTATATAGCAAATTACATAGAAGGGAATTAATTGATTGTACTTCAAATATGATAAATCATAAAAGAGACATTATAACAAGTTTACATTGTCTACAGAGAAAGGAGAATGGGAAACGGCGGAAGGGAGAGGAGCAAAACTCAGCAAAGAAAATCAAGGACAAAAAGGTTTACAGTGATACATTGACTTGTATTTTTGAGGAGAATTGTTTAACAAGGATGTGTCATAACAATACTACCAGTAGTTTATAATTCCCTTTCTTGTCTCTTTTTTTCTGTTATTTTTATAGCTAGTTACGCCATTTTTGTATACTGTATAGTTGTACCAATTTATTGTAGAAGGATACAATAAAACCCAGCTTGATTTTCTCCTTTAAAGACTCTTCTTCCAAGTGTTCAGATTCATTATGGTTAGGTTAGGTTCAAGGTAGGGTTGATCTGCAACAAGTGTTGGGTTAATATGAAGTGAGGCTTCTGGATAAGAAAAATGTTTGCATGAAAGCTACCTCATGCTTCTATTATGATGATTTCTTGCTTTAAGTGTTTAATGATGGTAGCACGATTGGATGTTTCTCACTAAATGTAATACTTGTTTTTCATCATTTGAAATATTTTGGTCTTGATTTCTATTTGATCAATAGCGAAGTTTTGCTTGTTAGATTTTCTAGATCATGGTAAACACACTATGCATTAAAATAATTCTTTAAAAACTAGATAGCTGAAAGCTGAAAGCCATTCAAAACTTCGACTCTAATAATGCTCGAATCTATAGGTACATACTGCAGAAATATATAACAAAAAATCAGTAGATGGACTCAAAACTGATTACTGCTTTTTCATTAATACTGTACTGAAATATGGTACAAGGAAAAAACAATGAATTAATTCACTGCTCACTGCTCAACTGAATGAATTAAACCTACACTGCTGTCTTCTCATTTATACATTAGAGGGTACAGTGAATCTGGACACATGTACAACAGTGCTTCAATTGAAGGTATTAACTCCTAATTTTAATGCATCTTCATTGCATTGTTAGATGAACCAAGTAAAGTGCACATCTACTGGAGATGATATGAAGCATGCAAGCTTACATCCTCCTAGAGATCTGTTTCCTTAACTGGACTGCATGCATCTTACCTAAGAGAACTTAGACTTAAGTCAAAATAAAAAAACTGCTAGAATAAAACTGAACTAACACAGGCTAACAGTCATGCAAATGGCTGGGTATACGTGACATAACATGCTATTAGTTCAGGATAGATTGCTGGAAATAGAACAATAACTTGTACGTAGTCTAATGCATTTAGCAAGTGTTCCCTCACTGTTGTTAGTTTTCCTGTGAACCTAGCACCCGACAAACCATTAACCTAGCAGATTACAGATCTACTAAATGAATTGCACAGCTATGTTTCCAACATTAATTAATGGAAGCAAAACAGAACCATTCTCACAAAAATGACACAACAGATTCTGTTCAATCAAATCACTTCATCATTAAATTTATTTAGAACCTACTTGGGTTCCTGCCTTGGGATAATGGCCCAACTGAGAAAATACAAGTACAACACTGGATCTGATCCAACTGATAAAGCTCTCCTTCGCTGACCTGGATCTCCTTTCTGCCCCCCTTCCTTGGATTCAACACACTAGAGTATTGCACTCGTCACTGAGATGCCTCTCTCTGTCTTGTGCTTCAGTATGGCGAGTCTTCTTCTTCTCCTTAGCGTTGCTTTTATAACTCTTCGTTGAGCTAAATCCCTAACCCTTATCTCCAAAGGAATTCACAGCCAAGATTAGATCTCGCCTCACTTGAAATCCAGGGTTGCGATTAAAGATAATGATTAAAGTAAATACTTTACTTTTTCTACTGTTCTTTTAGCTCAATTAGCCAATATAACGACTATTTGCTTTTCATGAGGTAGACCTAGACACTTCAGCATGTGCAGAAGTACCTTCCTGAGCTACAAACATCAGCGATTGTCTAGTTCGAACAACAGTAATTGATGCCCCCAGATATGTTCACAAGAGCACCTATGATTGCTGTACATGTGCCTAGGGTGTATAAGACTATTCGAGGTACAATCTAACACACCCTCTTATTGAGGAATCCAAGTGTCTCCTTGAACATCTTGAACTTCCCGTTTTCCAAGGGCTTAGTTAAGATAGTTGCAACCTAATTATTTGTCTGAATATTCTCTAGAGCAACTATTCCCTTTTAAACCATGTCCCTAAGAAAATGGTAACTTATGTTAATGTTCTTGGAATGGTCATGGAACACTGTTAAAATTGGCAACTAGGGCCAAACTCCATATGGGTCCCCTTATTTATGACAACTGATATTTTTCTTGGATTCCTTTCTCCGAGAGGTGTAGGATTGATGTGAAGATTATCCGATTCTGACATGTAAAAATGTAGATATGAATTTATTTGTATTATTGACAAATTGTCAAGGTCAACCAGCAATCAAAACAGGGAATTTTAGCCCTAGTTCATCCTCAACGTTGCATATAAAAGGAGGAGACCTCAAGTCATTATTCCATCATCTCATCTTCACTCGTCTCTTTCTTCTCACTTGATTGGGTATGCAAATCTGGCAGCTTTCTCTCACATGTGCGAAGGAAGGAAGACGTTTCTGTTTGACTGCGTTGACCAGGCTTGACCGAGCCACAAGGAGACTGTTTTGGGCTGCGTTGACCAGCATTGACCTCCCTTTGACTTTGCTTTGGGTGTAGTTTCTTCTCCTTTGTAGGCCGCAGATTTTGGCATGGAACCAAGGTGATCAGACCTCTGGTTTGACCAACATTGACTGCCCTAGTTGCTGGCTACAGTTTGACTTTTATTGACCAGCATTTCACTGGACTTTTCAGGGCTATTTTGGACCGTTTGGGTTTATTGTTGGAGGCCGAAGGTGACTGGGTTTGATGGAGCTGCTTGAAGGAAGAATTCTGCCCTGTTTGACCAACATTGACTTTTCTGGTTAGGGCTTTACCGCTGCTGTCATAAATTATCAGATTTGTAAATTTGTACTATCTCTCTCTGCTAAACTATTGAAGAATATAAGAAGAATTGATCAAGGGTTCCCCACATTGGGGTTTGTCTCTGGTTGGTGCCACATCTTGTGTCCTCTTGTCTTGGCTTGTCTTCTACAGTTTATGTTCATGTTCTATTTGCATTTTACTATCATGTTGATGTGATTGCTACACTGGATATTGATATTGGGCTTGTTAAGAAATTGAAGTAAATTGCTCTCAAGCATAGGACATACAAAAAATTAACATGGTTTCAGAGCTGAGGTGAAGACAAAGCCCAAGCAAGAGTGAAAGAGCAATCACCGAAGACAGTTGGACAAGGACAAAGGCTCAATGGGTTCTTCATTACATTTCCCGGCTAAAGACAAGCTCCGTGAAAAGTCTGACTATCATGAATGGAAGATGTCTCTTGATCTAACATTGGAAGAACAAGAAGTGTTGGACTATGTGGGGTAAAATCCCTGAGCCTCTTTCAAATGCACCGGTTGCTACAGAGAACAAGTACAACAAGGCTGAAGTGAAAGCAAAGAAGATTACCAGAGATTCCATTGACAAGCTTCTGGTGGTCTACATCTCCAATCTAAACACCTCCAAGGAGATCTATGACAGGTTGGTCAGCATGTTCAAGGTTAGTGATGCAAATCAAATTTTATTTCTCAAAAATAAATTGAAGGATATTAAGAAGGGCAAGGACGAGGATATTCAATCCTACTTCTTAAGGATCATTGAGATCAAAAATGATCTTCTATCGATTGGAGAAATCATTCCTGATAGGGAACTCACTATCACTACCCTTAGAGGACTCCCACCCGAATGGTATATATTAGAACCACTATTCTCAATAATGATCGAATTCTAGGATTTGAAGAATTAATGTCGGGATGCATTCAAGAAGAGACAAGAATGGTGGAGCAAGAAATGCCTTCAAATAGAGGCAACCCAACTTCTTTCTTCGCTCATGCCAAAAGGTCATTTCAATGGAAAGCCTAGATCTAAGGGTGGAAGGAAGGGAAGGTGCTTTGTTTGCAATAAATTTGGCCACTATGCAAGGGAGTGTCCAAATAGAAGGGACACATCACATGATGATGATCACAATCCCTCCAAGGGAAACTTCAACAACAACAATCAAAGGAATGGCAGGTTCAATGGCAAAGGAAAAATGAATGCGTGACATCATGGAAATGGTCAACCCTCTAAGAAAGCAAGAAACTCTAGGTATGAAGAATCAAATGTTGTTAACAATAAGCAAAAGGAATACTGTATTATATCGACCCTCTCCACTACCTCTCCTCTGGACTCTTTGGGGAATTGGCTAATTGATAGTGGTGCCTCAAGGCATTGCACTAGGTACAAGGAAGCTTTCTGTAATTTGATAGAGAAAGAGACAAACTTGAAGATTATTCTTGGAGACGACGCCACCTATCCTATGAAGGGAGTAGGGAATGTTACCCTTCAATTGAATCAAGGTAATATGATTCTTTTACAAGAAGTTCTATAGGTACTTGATCTCAAGAAGAACCTGGTATCCATTTCAACAATGGAAGGCAAAGGATGCAAGGTGGCATTCATCGATGGAAAGGTACATGTTTGGAAAAGAAATTTTAAAGATGCTTTCTCTTGGGTTCCGGGTTGACACTTTGTATCAAGTTGGAGGAAGTCCATTGGGAGCCATGCCTTGCGACACATCTCTTCAATCTGAGCTATGGCATCGGAGGTTTGCCCATCTTGTTGAAGTTTCTAAGTTTACTTACGTAGAAACCCTCCATGCACTTTATTTGATTGATTCCTACCTACTTGTTATTTTCCTTAACAAGTTATTTACAATGTAAATACTGAAAATAAACACTAGTGCATACTCAACATATTACAGATCAGCAATTAAAAGAAACAAGAACAAACACACCACATGAGACCATTATTTTTGGACTAATGTCCCTTGAAAAACCCAATGTGGGAAAACTGGTGCAACTATCGGAGGGTTTTCTTATTAAGCAATATCATAGTACAATCTGGGTGTCGAAACTGGCCTACCCAACACAGAATTTCGTTAGCCACAATACCTCTCGGTTTCTGACAAATCTACTGGCTGAAACCCTGGATAATCCTTCCGGCAGCTACTCAGCACCAATCTGCCCCAGAAATCCCAATGTTTGCCCAATATGGACTACGTCAGCCTCTCCTAGACTAGCGCTGGCCATGTGTCAGCCCCAGGAGGCCTTGCGTCAACTCTTTGAGCCTATGCGTCAGCTACGCTGGCACCTCTGGTGCTTTGTGCAACACTTAGCTGCCTCTGCGTGGCCCTGCGTGAGCACTGGCTGCTCTTACGTCTCTCTCTTTGGCAGCTTTGTTGCTATCCCGACACTATCTCTGTCTCTCTGTACTCAATGCCCCTCAATTGCTGTCCCAATCACTGATTCTATCTCTCTTAGCAAACCCCGCTCTAGAGAATAGAATGACTCATCACTCTGGTGTGTTCTCCAAGTGACCCTCAAGCCTCCTCTTATACTTTTCCTGTTGACATATCAACAGTCTAGATTAAGTCCCTAATCAATGTCGAAGATTAGATCCGGCTTGATCCATTTCTTTTGGACCATTCTAACATAGATTCATATTAATACACATTAATATTTTATTTCCTTTAAGTTTAGACTTAGGGACTCCATTAAAAATATTAATTATTTTAATATCTTCTGATTTGTTTAGAATCTACCCAAATCCTTTATGGGAATTGGAGATCTCATGTGACCCAAACTCTCCACCAAATTTCATGGCTAGAGCACATCCGATGCTACCCCAAATCAACACATCTACATTATAAGGCTCTACTTGATGTGAGATAGATGGTGACAAGTACGCTCGAATTCAAAGTAGAGCATGAAGGTGTGTGTCCGATATGTGCCGAAGGAAAACTGACAAGGGGACCATTCCCCTCAAGTAATAGCAAGACCACAGATATATTGTAGTTGATCCACTCCGACATATCTGGTATGATGCTCGTAAACTCTTTGGGAGGATACTTATATTATATCACCTTTACAAATGACTATTCTCGCAAGACTTGGATCTACTTCTTGAAAAAGAAGGATTAAGGGTTCACCTGGTTCCATCACTTCAAAGCCATGATTGAAAATCAATCCGAGAAGAGAATCAAGATATTGAGGACTAATAATGGGATCGAGTATGAATCCAATGAATTCCATGACTATTGCAGAGAAGCTGGCATTAAGAGGGAGACCACAACACTCTTCACTCCTAAGCAGTATGGTGTGGCTAAAAGGAAGAATCATATTATTTTGGAAGTTGTTTGTACCATGCTTTATGATCAAGGGCTTCCGAAGTTTCTATGGGCCGAAGCTATGAATACCGTTGTGTATGTTCAAAACTGATGCCTTCATCAAGCATTGGACTCCAAGACTCTCGAAGAAATGTTCACTGGTAAGAAACTCGATGTCTCTCACTTTAGAATTTTTGGAAGTCTTGTATATTTTCATGTGCCGAAAGAGAAAAGAAGCAAATTGGGTGCATCTGGGAAGAAAGGAATCTTTGTGGGCTATAGCGAAAATTCCAAGGGCTATAGAATTTATGTGGTTGGTCAAAGCGAATTTGAGATAAGTAATGATGTGATCTTTGACGAAGATATAACCCTCAACAAGATCAACAACCTTCCTATTCCAAGGAAGGACAAAGAAGCTGACACGGGAAAACAGGGTGAAAAAGAGGACGAGACAATGTCAGATGTTGATGAACCTATGGATCCCCTTGATCCTCCTCCTCCAGGGCCCTCCTCCTTTAAGAGGAGACCCTCATGGTTTCGGGAGACTCTCGAAGATGTCGAGAAACATATTGCACCAAGGGGGACTTTCCGTGAAAGCAAGAAGCCGAACATGTATCAAGGATACTTAACCGTTATGAGCACTATCATTCAAAATGAGCCTTCGTCATTTGAAGAAGCCTTGAAGCAACAAGTATGGAAGGATGCCATGAATGAAGAATGCAAGTCTATTATGAAGAATTATGTTTGGGATGTGGTTCCTAGATCCTAGGACAAATCAGTTGTCACCTCTAAGTGGCTGTACAAAACCAAACATGGCGCTGATGGAAGCGCAGAAAAGTTCAAGGGTCGCTTTGTTGCTCGAGGCTTCTCTCAAAAGGAAGGTGTAGATTACGATGAGATATTTGCACTTGTTGCTCGATTCACCACCATCCGCTCGATCATAGCCCTTGCTGCCTCGCAAGGATGGAACCTACATCAGATGGATGTCAAGACCACTTTCTTGCATGGTTCGATCAAAGAGGAAGCCTATGTGGAACAACCCAAGGGGTTTGAGGTTCATGACAGGGAATCTCATGTATGTAGATTGAAGAAAGCTCTCTATGGCTTGGAGCAAGCACCCCGAGCTTGGTATGAGAGGATTGATAGCTATCTGATGAAGCTGAAATTCACTAGAAGTGAAGCTGATCCGAACCTTTACTTTAAGGTTGAAGATGATAAACCTCTCATATTGGTACTTTATGTGGACAACCTCTTTCTGACAGGTGCAAATCCTCTCATTCACAAATGTAAGAGGGAGTTGGCTTTTGAATTTGAGATGAAAGACCTCAGGCTGATGCACTACTTCCTAGGGTTGCAAGTCTGGCAAAAGCTAGGAGAAATTTTCCTAGCTCAAGGAAAATATGTTGTGAAGATATTGGAAAGATTTGGAATGGTGGACTGCAAGCTTGTGACTACCCCGATGGAGTTTAACTTCAAGAAGTTATGTGGTAGTGTTGCCGGACTTGAATTGGGAAATGCTTCTGAGTATCGTCAACTCATAGGAACGCTGATGTTCTTTGTGAATTCCTATCTGGACATATGTTTTCCAGTTAATACATTGAGCCAATATATGGTTGAGCCTCATCATATACATTGGATTGGTGCCAAGAATCTTCTGAGATATCTTCGGGACAATCACTCATGGACTGAGATACACTGCCGAAGATGTGAGGTTGCATGGTTATTCAGATGCTGATTGGGCCGACAGTGTGGTGGATCGCAAGAGCACTTCTGGGTGTTGTTTCTCTTTGGGTTCTGCTTCGATATCCTGGATGAGCAGGAAGCAAAAGTCGGTTGCCTTGAGCACCAGTAAGGCCTAATACATAGCTGGGAGTATGGCCTCTTGTGAAGTTGTCTGGTTGAGGAAGCTCTTCAGTGAGCTGTTTGGACATGTGCTGGATACCACTGTGATCCTCTGTGACAACCAGAGTGGGATTCGATATCAAAGAATCCCGTATTTCATGATCGCTCCAAGCACATAGAAATCAGGTACCACTTTATCCAGGATATGGTACAATGAGGAGCAATAAGGATCCATCACATTGGGACTGATGAGTAGGTCGTCGACATTTTGACAAAGCCCCTGGGAAAGGTCAAATTCTTGACTTTTTGAGAACGACTAGGAGTCGTGAAGAGACCCTCTTCTGAGGGTCCTGTATGATAGGGACATTGAGCTCTGGAAGCTTCGGGGGGGTTGGGGTACTTCTTGGAGCAATGAGAAACCATAGGGTGAGTGGTTCATTCTTCCCCTAGTGGTTTGCTGTTTACGGGGTGAGTGGTTCAACCTTCCCCTGTGATACCCCATGGCGACATATAGGCAGGATGAGTGGTTCATCCTTCTCCTTCTGAGACATCCTACCCATGCAGTTTAGGACTCATGGGAAGTACCTCTCATCTAGCCAATGAGTAGGGAAATGAGGATAGGGATCATAATACTACCGATGGATGCATCATGTACTACCATACTCCCTATGCTAGGATGACTGATATTGATCTGGGATCAATTCGAACTGACTTCGGGTCAGTAAGAGTGGTGTTAAACACTCCCTTTTGATTGGAACTGACTTCGGGTCAGTAAGAGTGGTATGACACACTCTCTTTCTGGGGCTGACTTCAGGTCAGTAGAGAATGTTATGATACATTCTTGATCACTTCTTCTTCTTCATAGTTCAGTAGAGCAGAGAAGTGCATTGATGGAAAAGATAGTACGGACTGACAGATGGATTAGCAGATGGAGTTCTCTCTAGTTTTGAGGGAGTGTTAAAATTGGAAATTAGGGCCAAACTCGCATTGATGGAAAAGATAGTATACACTGGCAGATGGATTAGTAGATGGAGTTCTCTCTAGTTTTGAGGGAGTGTTAAAATTGGAAACTAGGGCCCAACTCCATATGGGTCATCTTATTTATCACAACTGATATTTTTCTTGGATTCCTCTCTCCAAGAGGTGTAGGATTGATCTAAAGATCATTTGATTCCGACATGTAAAAATGTAGATATGAATTTATTTGTATTATTGAAAAATTGTCAAGGTCGGCTAGCAATCAAAATATGCATTTTTGCCCCCAGTTCATCCTCAACGTTGCATATAAAAGGAGGAGACCTCAAGTCATTATTCCATCATCTCATCTTCACTAATCTCTCTCTCCTCACTTGATTGGGTACTCAAATCTGGCAGCTTTCTCTCACACGTGTGAAGGAGGGAAGACTTTTCTGTTTGACTGTGTTGACTAGGTTTGACCGAGCTGCAGGGAGACTGTTTTGGGTTGCGTTGACCAGCGTTGACCTCCCTTTGACCACCAGTTTTACCAATGTCGATTGCCCTAATTGCTAGCTACAGTTTGACTTTACTTGACCAGCATTTGACTGGCCTTTTCAGGGCTGTTTTGGACTGTTTGGGTTTGCTTTTGGAGGCCATAGTTGACTGGGTTTGACTGAGTTGCTTGAAGAAAGAATTCTGCCCTATTTAACCAATGTTGACTTTTCTAGTTAGGGCTTTATTGCTGCTGTCATAAATTATTAGATTTGTAAATTTGTACTATCTCTCTCTGCTGAACTATTGAAGAATATAAGAAGAATTGATCAAGGGTTTCCCCACATTGGGGTTTGTCCCTGG
>APFE030003475.1:86276-98019 GCA_000404065.3 Pinus taeda
ATTGGGGTTTGTCCCTGGCTGGTGCCACATCTTGTGTCCTCTTGTCTTGGCTTGTCTTCTACAGTTTATGTTTATGTTCTATTTGCATTTTACTATCATGCTGATGTGATTGCTAAACTGGATATTGATATTGGGCTACTTAAGAAATTGAAGTAAATTGCTCTCAAGCATAGAACATACCAAAAATTAACAAATACTGAGTTCTTAGAGTTTGATATAGCTTTGATTGTCATAATGGATCACAACAGGTTCCAACATCTCAGCTATTAGATATGCGATCAACTTGCAAAGCCGAATGGCTTCACAACTAAAGCAGTGTTGGTTGCCATGTACCCTCTTTCTGCTGAAATAAATGACAATGATTCTTGCTTCCCAATCACTTCTAAATCCAAATAAAAGAAACACCTTGAAGTACTCTTATTGTCACCTTCTCTCTTTCTCAATGAGAAAATGAATCCATGTAGTGTCAACTCACCATGATGTATTGTGCCCTTTAATTATCATAGCGATCTAGTGAATCTGCCTCTACTCAACCATGAATTGGCTCCAGACTTTTACTGTAAAATATATATTAGGTTTGGCATTGACTAGATACATGAAGGATCTAATCAATTATACATTGAAGGATCTACCAAAATTTAAATCCAAGTTACCTTGTAACTTTATACTTGACATCATAGGTGTGGTCATGGTTTTATAAGCATCCTTTGGAACCTTTTTAGGATCCCAGTTGTTTATTTTCCTCGCCCAAGGAAAATCTCACCTATAAATATTACTTTACCACACCTATACTCCCAAGAACTAGTGCATTGATCCAACTTCATGTCAAATTCTCATGCAAACTCAGCCTTCCACCTTGTAATGAGCTTTTCTAAACTCACTATAAAATTACCTTCCTTTAGTGTCACCCTTCATTCACCTTCTAGTCTTCTTTTGGGTTCTTTGCTTGAAGGAACCAAATTTCTTTGCTAGAGTTTTAGATTTGTGAATGATTCTGTCTAGGGGAGGAGAGGAAATTCTATCCTTTCTTTGAAGAGCGTTGCTGAATAGAGATGAGTTACCTAGGGTTGCAAATATTTTCAAAGCTTAGTGACGATCTTCAGACCTTGTAGTGTCCCTAAAGCTTTAGCTTCACTGTTTGTTGTAACTCCAATACCCTAGGTGAATTGGACTTCTTTGTTTTCTTCAAGGTCAAAGATAATCCTAGCCCCTCACACCCATGGCTGCTATTCGAAATTGTATTGTAGGAAGCTCCTCTGCCCCAAAACATTGTTTGGATTAGAAACAAAAATGAAATCAAATTTCCTTAGAAATGGCTCAAAAACTCCTATAAATGTTTTTTGTTTGTTTCTTGATTGTTTTCTAATTTGGAAATGTTTCAAGGCCGTTCACTAACCGTTTCCTACTTTGAAAATATTTGCAAGCCACATTGCCTAACCATCTTCTACCGAGAGGGGGGTGTGCTTGAATCCCTACTGTTGGATTTCTATTAACCTATAAAATGTATAGTGTTGGTTTTTGGTAGTAGTGGACAAGTGTTCTAGTCTCTATAGTGTCTAAGAGGCTAAGGAGCACATTTTTTCTAGTACCCAGAAAAGGTTTCGCAAGAAGCACCTCAATTAGATTAATTAGCCTATTAGTAAAAATTCCCCTAAATCTAACTTATGAAAATTAGTTAATTAAATCAGATTAATTGAGGGAATTCGATATTGCTCTAGAGACTTCTGGAAAAGTCATTTGATGGGGTCAATATGATCTTAGCCATCGATTGTGATTAGATCATGGCCTTTGGTTGCTCAACGAGAGATTATAAGAGCAAGTCAATGGGGCCTTGGAGATCATTCAAGTAGTTTGACTTACCAAGTTGCAACAAATAGCAAGGGCGCAGTTGAAGCAGAGGGAGACATTAACAATGGGGTTTCAACAGAGAATTTGGGAGAAAAGTTTTGGAGAAAAAGTCCACAGATTTTACAGTGTTCCAGTGACAGGAAGGGAGGTCGAATTTATATGCAGAGAGGCCATACCAGCAAGTGCGAGTTAGCCAGTGTGGAGATCAAGGCAGCAGATTGATTTCTAGTTTTTGGAGACAGGTGCCAGAGGAAGTGCGAGTTGTCTAGTGCGAATTGCAGGGAGATGAAGGGGTCGCAGGAACGATTTTCTTGTAGTAGTGCAAATTCTAGTTTGGGCCGTTAGCATTTCCAATTTTTCCAGTTTGCAGAGCAGGAAGGAGGTGCGAATAACACTGAGGAGGCCGAGTTTGTTTTGCAGAGTAAACATGGGTTTCAAAATTTATTTGCCAGTGGAGAATTGTATGCCGGAGCTTTGCCAATAATGGGCAAGTATTTGTATTTGTCAAATTGCTGAAAATTAGTAATAGAACCCTCATCTACTAAACTAGTTTTCCCCACATTGGGGTTTTTCCATGGACTATTGTCCAAAAATACATGTGTCAAATTTTTATGTGTGCGCATTATTTTCTCAGTTCCTATATTTATTTGTGAAGATTGCGGTAGTGAATTAATCATTATTTGCCGAATTAATTTTCTGAAGACAAATAAATTGCATAAGTTAGAAGATTAAATTCCAGTTGCTACGATCAAGGAAATTTCACATATAAGAGAGTGTTATTAAAGGCATCAACAAGTGGAGGAGACCTAGGGGTAAACAAAGATGATGTGTATGCCATGTGTGCAAGTATATACACTAGTGAGACAACCCTCCAACAAAATTTTGTACAATAGTACAACTCCATAGAATCATCCTCTAACAATTTTATATACCAGTAATGTGTACATAGGGGCATTTAAGGAGAGATAGATATAGGGTGCATGCATACATCATCCTCATTTTAGCTCTAGTTTAGATGCTTTTTATATTTAGCAGTTTCGTTCTATTTTTGGTTTTTCTTTAGTGAGTCTTTACATGCACAATCAAAGGATTAAATTCCTTAGTTAACCAAGGTGCTCATGCATGTGGATTCTACGTTGAGTTAGTGTGCATGTCTCTAGAAGGAAGCATGCTTGCATGTCTTAGTTCATCTCTAGAAGAGGTGCACTTCTGTTAGGCTCATCTATCTATGTGCATGTAGTATAAGCTCAAAGATATAAAAGCAAGATGCATAATTTTTAATGGTGTGAGGGATCGCATAATTCCTCACATATCAAGGAAGGATATTGGACAACAGATGTGGGTAGCTCTGACCGGTTTTTATTGGAGTTCAAATGTAAATAGAAAAATGTTATTGCAAGAGAAATCAAACAACATAAAGATGAGCAGAATTGACACTGTGACATCTTACCTCACAAGGATCCAACCGACTCGTGATGAGCTTTCAATTGTTGGGGAAATTGTAAATGATTCAGAGCTGGTGAAAGTTGCTCTGAAAGGTTGCGTAAGGACTCAACCACCTTTGTGGATGGGATTTTGGCTAGGCAACAACTTCTTGATTGGAGCTGGTTGTGGGATGACTTCATCTAGAAAGAGATCTAAGAGAACTCATTGATCGAAGGACAACAAAATGGTGTTGAGGAGAAAGATGAGCTTGCTCTTGTTGCTCAAGCGAAAAAGGGCAAAGCGAAGGCCAAGCAAAACTAGAGTGGAGGAGGATTTTCCTAGAATAAGAAGGAAAAGGACATGAGCAAAGTTAAATGCTTTGCTCGTCGCAAGTTTGGGCATTTGGCTAGTCAGTGTTCAAACATGAAGAAAGGCAAGGGAAAGAATGCTACAACTACTACACAGATGGAAGAGATAACAAAGAAGTTTGAGAAGAACCTTGCCTTAATGTCTTGCATTTATGGAACCGTAATGAGAGGTGTTTGGTTCGTGGACAGTGGAGCATTTCATCATATGGTGAGTTCTCGAGACGTCTTCACTAGCATGACTAGGGGGCTCAGAGATGTACATGTGGAGCTTGGTGGCAAAGCCAAGTATGCAGTAGAAGGCACTCGGAGTATTGAGTTTTAGAAGGACTCAGGTGGCATCATGGAGGTGAACAAGGTGTTAGATGTACCGAGGCCAGAGAAAAATATCCTTTAAGTTTTGGCCATTAAAGACAGAGGATTAGAGGTCAACTTTATAGGAGGTGAAGTGGCTGTTGGGCCAAAAGGAACTGATCTCAACAAGAAGATGGTGATTGGAAGAAGGGAGAGGTCTATCCGTTGAGAGGACAATCGATGAAGGCTCTCATACATGAGAGTGACAACTAGAGTGAGATTTGGCATAGGAAAATGGGACACCTACACTACAAAACTCTCCCTATGTTGCAGGGGATGGTTATTGGTTTTCCAAATATTAGGGTGGAGCAGGATGCAGTGTGTAAAGGGTGCGCTTGGCAAGCAAGCCAAATTTGTGCATCCTCACAATGAGACTAGGTCTAAGGGAGTGCTATATGGTGCACTCATATATTTGTGGTCCTATGTCTATGACATTGATCATAGGGTCCTTTTACTTTGTGACATTCATAGATGATTATTCCAGGGAAACTTGGATCTACTTCTTGAAGACTAAGGATGAGGTCTTTGATCGATTTCAGGAGTTCAAAGCTCTTGTGGAGAACCAAACTGTGAAGAAGGTTAAGGTGTTGAGATTGGATAATGGGGGCAAGTATACCTTCAGCGAATTCCAAGATTTTTGCATGGAAGCAGGAATTAAGAAGGAACTCTTACAACCCTCAACGTAATGGGGTTGTTGAGAGGAAGAAGAAGACCATAATGGAGGAAACAAGGGAAACGATCTATGTTTAGGAATTTCCTTTGTTTTTGTGGGCGGAGAGGCCTGCGATACAAATGTGCACGTGCATAATAGGAGTCCTCACAGGATAATGGAGGATGTGACTCCTGAAGAGTTTTTTATAGGAGTGAAACAGATGTGAGCCATGCGCATATTTGGTAGTGTGGTTTGTGTCCACGTTCCCACAAAGAAGAGGACTAAGTTGGAGCCCTTGTCATAAAGGGGCGTATTTGTGGGCTACAGTGAGGTCTCAAAGGTCTACCAAGTCTACATTCCAGGATAGAGGAAAACAATCTTGAGTCCGGATGTCAGATTTGATGAGGGCAGGACACTTTTGAGATCTCATGAGAAAGAGCCAATAGTGGTAGAGGATCGAGAGTGAGAAGCTTCTAAGGCTGAACAGGGACTAGCAACAGGACACAATCAACAAATCTAGAGGATGAGTTGGATATTCCTTCGAGTTCTACTAGAAGGAGGCAGAGATGGGTTGAGAAGACCTTTAGAGTTGCCGAGGAGCATGTGGAGGCTCTTAGTAATGCTTTTAGGCAGAGTAGACCACCTACTAGATTTTCCAGTTATTTGGCATTGTCGAGTAGCGTCAACGAGTCTAAGCTTTCTGCTTTTGAGAAGGCTTTAGATGAGCATGTCTGGAGGGACGCCATGGTACACCAGACACCATGGTAGAGGAGTAGAGCTCCATCATGAGCAATGATATATGGGATATAGTGTCGAGATAGGAGGGAAAGTTTGTGGTCACTTCTTGATGGATCTATAAGATCACACATGCAACTGATGGCAGTATCGAGAAATATAAAGTGAGGTTCATTGTGATAGGGTTGTCCCAAAAGGAGGGAGTGGATTATGAGGAGATATTCATACCTGTCACCAGATATGCATCCATTAGAGCAATTTTGTCCATTGCTTCAAAGATGGGGTGGAGGATATATTAGATGGTTGTGAAGATTGTTTTCCTCAATGGAGTGTTTGAGGAGGTGTATATTGAGTAGCCTCAGGGCTTTGAGGTGTATGGGAGAGATTCCCATGTATGCAAGTTGAAGAAGGAACTTTATGGGTTGAAGCAGGCTCCATGTGCATGGTATTCCAGGATCGATGGATATCTTCTTGGTTTGGGCTTCACCAAGAGTGAGGTGGATCACAACTTGTACTATGTACTTATTGAGGGTGAGCTTCTCATCTTGGTACTTTATGTGGACGATCTCTTCTTGACAGGATCGAAGAAACTCATAGGAATGTGCAAGGAGGATTTTGCTTTAGAGTTCGACATGAAGGACATCGACTTGATGCACTACATTTTTGGATTGGAGGTGTGGGGACAGCAAGGTTACTTGGGAGCGAGAGCAACATTTTCAGAAGCTCCCGGTTTGGGAGCAATTTCGGGAGTGTTTTTATTCTATATATATATATATTTTATATTTTGATGCATATATGTCAACAAAAGCATGTAGAATGATGAATTAGATATAAAAAGCATTAAAAAACATTAAAAAACATAGATTGAACCATATAACAACAATCATCTAGAAGTTATAATCTTCATCAACCACGTCCACAAGTTAGTAACAGACAACATATTGAGTCTCGTGATTCATCAATCTTAAAGTTTCAAGCTTTCAAAAATTCAATATATAACATTTATCATAATTGATCAACAAAGTTGTACTTGTAAGCTAAGTGTAACCATTACAACGAAGAATATCTAACATGAAATGAAATGAAACAACTTTCAACTTTCACGAAGCATCATATTCATAATTCATTACCAATTGAGTTTTAATTGTTAACTTCAAACTTTAAACTTAAATTGTCATATATTGTTTACAAAAAATATCATAATAAATATGAAAGAGTCAACAGTTATTAAAACTACTAGAAACTAGAAAAGGCAAGTAAAGCTATCATCTACAACTTCCTCTTGCCACCACGAGAAATGTTTAATTTTTGAGCAAGTCATGGTGGTCTTCTAGGAGTCTCCTCCCACACAGTCGCATGACTGGAACCAGAAGTCACATGCCGTCCATGTGAGGATGTACATGGAGGCGGCGATAGCAAAGGAACAAGACTTGGAACTCGAGCACTGGCACTGCTATTGGATGGTGGGGGTGGCATGGTTGTTGCTTCATCTTCATCTCTCATAAGTTCTGCTTCCAATTCTTCAAGATGTATAGTGCCATCCTCCAAATTATCGTCCTCTTGGTGGTTGTCCTAAACTTTTATGTTGGATCATCATAAGCTCGATCACAATAATGACTCAACAACCTCAAGTTGTAGTGCACATAAACCAAGCTTTATGCCCGATTTTCATTGAGTCTATTTCTTCTCACATTATGTATGAAGCTGTAGGTGCTCCAACACCTCTCTACAGAAGAAGTATCTACAACCTGTGAGAGAGCTTTTTTTGCCAATTTTGGAAAAAATCCCATGGCGCCATATGCTTCCCACCATGTGAGAGCATCAAATCTGTTTCTATCTTCCATTGCATGCAAAGAACCAAACAAACCAGTGCAACTGAAGTATCTGCCTAATTCAAAACGTAGATTAGCACACTCCTCCCTGTTAGGTACCAACTGGTCTAAAGCTTGCATATATCCTGTAAATACCTCTGGATCTGTATGGGATTTGACCCTAACCCCACCCCTAGGTGCAGGTTGGACCAACCAAGATGGAGAGTAGTATTTTGGAATTAGGATATACGCCAAGGAGCCTGTGCAGTGTACCCAGATGCCATGGAGGCAAGGTTTAGGTTCTAGACTGATGTCAAGGCGGAACACATGGACACTATTAGAGACTACCAATCTTAGCACCAATATGTTACTGTTGATCAACATGAGGATGTCGAGCAGTTAGACTTCTATAGTTGTCTAAGTCAGAGTGGTGTCTAGTTTGGCTTGTTCAAGCCGTTGTTCATATGGGTACATGTGCATTTTAATGTTGAGCCTTGTCAAGTGTAAGTCAAGTGTCAAGAGTGAATGTAACAGTCATAGAGTAGGTGAAGAGTCATGAGGGTAGTTGAATGGTCACAAAGGGGAATGTCAAGGGTCACCCCACCCTTTGCTATAAATAGTCCCTCATAACTCATTGTATAGGCTTTTGGTCAGCCAAGCTTCTACTAAGACTATTTTGAAGAAGGCTTGGACACTATGTTGCAGGAAACGTGGTACAGAGGTCCGTTTTTGTATGGAAACCGGTACGAAACGTGGAAACGCATTTGGTACGACTGTGAAACGCGTTTCCGGCCGTACTAGCCACGTTTCCTGAAACGCGGAAACGCATTTGGTACGGCCGTGAAACGTGTTTCCGGCCGTACTGCCACGTTTCCCGAAATGGAAACATGGCCAGTATGGCCGAAAACGTGTTTCATGGCTGTACGACCCACGTTTCCTCATTAACTTGTGTTTTTTTTTAAAGTTATTTTTAAATTTATTTTTAGGGTATGTTAGTGACTTCTAGTTGCTTCTAGATGCGTGTCTAAAGTTATAAAAGTGAATTTTTGCCCTAGTGTTGATATGCAGTTCATCAGGGAGTTTGAGGCATATGCAGTTCATGGTAATGTTAAATTCTTAAAGTAAAAGTGATATTCTCCTTTATTTTTCATTTTCATCCTTTTACTTAAATTTTTAACATTACCATGAAATGACTCAGGGTGTTTGAGAGTGGTTTCGCCCTCATTGGATTTCATATGGAGAAAGTAGAATTTAGATCTCACTCAAAATCCAGTAGACTTATCTGTTTTTCAGGATTTCAGGATTGGGGGGATTGCAATATTTCCATTGGATTTTATCATGTACTAGGGTATGGAATTTGTATTTAATCAAGAGAACCAAGCCCTCTATGCAGGGGAAACTCCCAATAATCAAGATCATGTAGGGTACTAGGGTATGAAACTTGTATTTAATCGAGAGCACTAAGGTCATTGGACTATGTAGGAGGAGACTCCCAATACAATAGTGGTCCTTCTAAAGAATGGGACGTGGATGCAAAAAATCCTGATTTGGATCTTTCTCTTGCAGCCCTATAGTCTTTATTGTACTTGCAACCTCCTATATTAATATAAATAAAGGCTGATTTTGAGATTTGGATATATAATAAAGGTTGCTTTTGGATATTCCGATATTTTTATTTTCATTATGTGATCATTCATGAGTAAATGTGATGTAAATTAAATCTTAATGTTTAAGTGTAATAAACTATAATGTATCATTTATGGCTTTATGATTGCAACACACACACATATATATATAATATATATATATATATTTTCAAATATATATATATATATATATATATTCGCGTTTCCCTGTTTCCAAAATTTGGGGAGGTCGTGTTTCGTATCGCTTCCCGTTTCGTAAACTCATACCTATTTCCCCGTTTTGTGCAACCTAGCTTGGACAATATTGTAATGCGCCTTGGCTTCTCCACTGCATGGAGCTAGTACATCTCTTTGGAGGAGCAGGCAGATGTGGCTGTAATGTTCCACTGTTGGGGCTAGCAGGTTTACATGGATGTATTGTATGATTGTGACTTATACTTCTTTATATAATCAGAGCCAACACATTTTCATGCATATGTTGTTATTATAGTTGGACTGTTTTGGTTGCCTTAATGATATATGTTGTTTAACTTACGTACTTGTGTGTGAATTGATTTGTATGCAATTATATGAATCTTGTTGTTAATGTGTTGCATATGTTATTAATGCTGTCATTGTCCATGTCGACTGCTCTGTCGGACATGAGATAGACCTTTCTCATGAACCTTGCTATATCAACCATCACACTCATCTCGGATTGATCTGTGAGTGTTGTTCGTGTTATATTACCTTGTATGTTGTGACTGCCGTATCCGAGTGGACTGCTCCATCGGAGCTGTGCATGTCCTTTGTGTGGTGTGTTCCTAGACGAGTTGGGACTGATCCTTTTGAACCTGGAACTCACCTTCACCTTCCTCTCCCTTCAAAGTGTTGGAACCTCTCGCACACATTCCTTGACTCTCTGCATCAGTCACACCCTTGCTACTGACAGAGTTATCTTACTTGCCTCTATGCGACATTGCGGTCAAGGCATTACCTTACGACCCACTGCTGGGACTCCTACACCAAACGGTCTGAGGTATAATTGGGACTTCTTACCGGGGAGATCCCCTTGACATGTTGGCGGGTCCAGCACCGTCAACACGGGGTTTTCATCAAATTCACTATAACCCACTTCTTCATCCTCTTCTTCATGATCAACCCTCCGTCTCTACTCTCCAATACCATAATAACCAAAAAATGAACAAAGAAGAAGAAAATGCCAAGCCATATAACCGTGATGTTTGAACTTTGAATTATGAGTCTGCGAAAAAATGGAGGAATGGGAATGGGAAATAGAGAATTTTATTATTTATTTATTTAGCAATGAACATAAAAAAAATACTAGATTAGAGTGTAGATCCTACCTCTTTGGCCTTCAATCCCAACCTCCAGTCTCCCCTTGGAAGCTCCTGAAGCTCCTCCAAGCTCCTCTCTCCAAGCTACAAACTCTCTCTTGCTCCAAACTCTCTTTCTCCTCTTGCTCTCAATGGATGAAGTGAATAATGGGAGGGGAGAGGGTCTTTTTATCTTCCTTCCCCCTCCTTTCCCTCCCATTCCTCTATCCTCTCCACCGCCGGACGTCGCCCTCCCTCTCGGCCGCGTGGCCTTTTTGTTGGCGCCAATGGATGAGAGCATTTTTCAGAGGGGAAGCGGTTAGGAGCGATTGCTCCCCGACCACTCCCTCCTTTGAAAAAAAGCTCCCGGAGTGTACAGGAGCGGTCAAGGAGTGAACGCTCCGGACTGCTCCCGAATAACTAGGGAGAGTTTTTTTTTGTCGAGAGTGTGCTCCCGACTAGCTCCCGAATAGCTCCCACCCGGGGCGTGAATTGGGAGGGGGGACGTGAGGGGGAGGGTGCTCCCCTGCAACCCTGGGCGACAGTTAGGAGAGATTTTCCTTGGACAAGGTAAGTATGCAGTTGAGATCTTGAGGGGGTTCAGGATGGAGGATTGCAGGCCTATGTTTACATCGATGATCACTGACTTGAAGAAGATGAGTGCTTATGAAGGTGAATTAGTGGATCCCACACTGTACAGGCAACTAATCGGGTCCTTGATGTATGAGGTCAACATTAGGCTAGATATATGTTTTGTTGTGAACACACTCAGCTAGTTCATGGTGGAGCCGAGATAGGTTCATTGAGCGACAGTGAAGCATGTGCTTAGGTCCTTGTGACGTATGGTAGACTTTGGACTGAGATATGTTGGAGTTAGAGGAGTGGAGCTGTAGGGGTACATGGATTCTGATTGGGAAAAAAGTGTAGTGGACAAAAAGTTCGCATTTGGATGTTGTTTCAGCTTCAGATCAACCATGATCTCATGGTTCAACACGTAACAACAGTGAGTGGCACTCAATCTAATAGAGGTAGAGTACATGACAATGAGCATGGTGAGTTATAAGGAAGTGTGGCTTCGAAAGATGATTGCAGGGCTATTTGATCTGTAGATGGGGCCAATAGTGATCCTTAGTGATAATCAAAGTTGCATTAAGCTCTCTGAGAATCTCGTGTTTCATAATTGGTCCAAGCACATCGAGATCTGATATCACTTCATTGGAGACAGGGTCTAGAGAGGCGTTGTGAGATTGTAGTACATTTCTATAAACAAGCAGGTGGCAGATGTTCTCACTAACCCTCTAGTGAAAGGGAAGTTTGTGAAGTACCTGTTGACTGCTGGAGTAGCACCTGACGATTATTTGACGACTCCATGCCCAAGGATGATCCCGAAGACACTTGTACCATCAGAGATGTCATCAGTCAACAGAGTTTTTTAACTCTCCTTCTATCTTCTCATCATATTTCTTCTCTGTACTCAGATTCCACACCCTACGGGGAATTGTAATAAGTGATGCTAGTATGATGTTCTTGAATTTGTAACAGGCCTAGGATGTGGGACTCGATCAGCAAACGAGTACCCCTTGGAGTGTTT
>APFE030003475.1:98029-127918 GCA_000404065.3 Pinus taeda
ATTTTATCATGTACTAGGGTATGGAATTTGTATTTAATCAAGAGAACCAAGCCCTCTATGCAGGGGAAACTCCCAATAATCAAGATCATGTAGGGTACTAGGGTATGAAACTTGTATTTAATCGAGAGCACTAAGGTCATTGGACTATGTAGGAGGAGACTCCCAATACAATAGTGGTCCTTCTAAAGAATGGGACGTGGATGCAAAAAATCCTGATTTGGATCTTTCTCTTGCAGCCCTATAGTCTTTATTGTACTTGCAACCTCCTATATTAATATAAATAAAGGCTGATTTTGAGATTTGGATATATAATAAAGGTTGCTTTTGGATATTCCGATATTTTTATTTTCATTATGTGATCATTCATGAGTAAATGTGATGTAAATTAAATCTTAATGTTTAAGTGTAATAAACTATAATGTATCATTTATGCTTTATGATTGCACAACACATATATATATATATATATTATATATATATATATATATATTATTTTTAATATTTTCAATATCTTTATATATATATATTCGCGTTTCCCTGTTTCCAAAATTTGGGGAGGTCGTGTTTCGTATCGCTTCCCGTTTCGTAAACTCATACCTATTTCCCCGTTTTGTGCAACCTAGCTTGGACAATATTGTAATGCGCCTTGGCTTCTCCACTGCATGGAGCTAGTACATCTCTTTGGAGGAGCAGGCAGATGTGGCTGTAATGTTCCACTGTTGGGGCTAGCAGGTTTACATGGATGTATTGTATGATTGTGACTTATACTTCTTTATATAATCAGAGCCAACACATTTTCATGCATATGTTGTTATTATAGTTGGACTGTTTTGGTTGCCTTAATGATATATGTTGTTTAACTTACGTACTTGTGTGTGAATTGATTTGTATGCAATTATATGAATCTTGTTGTTAATGTGTTGCATATGTTATTAATGCTGTCATTGTCCATGTCGACTGCTCTGTCGGACATGAGATAGACCTTTCTCATGAACCTTGCTATATCAACCATCACACTCATCTCGGATTGATCTGTGAGTGTTGTTCGTGTTATATTACCTTGTATGTTGTGACTGCCGTATCCGAGTGGACTGCTCCATCGGAGCTGTGCATGTCCTTTGTGTGGTGTGTTCCTAGACGAGTTGGGACTGATCCTTTTGAACCTGGAACTCACCTTCACCTTCCTCTCCCTTCAAAGTGTTGGAACCTCTCGCACACATTCCTTGACTCTCTGCATCAGTCACACCCTTGCTACTGACAGAGTTATCTTACTTGCCTCTATGCGACATTGCGGTCAAGGCATTACCTTACGACCCACTGCTGGGACTCCTACACCAAACGGTCTGAGGTATAATTGGGACTTCTTACCGGGGAGATCCCCTTGACATGTTGGCGGGTCCAGCACCGTCAACACGGGGTTTTCATCAAATTCACTATAACCCACTTCTTCATCCTCTTCTTCATGATCAACCCTCCGTCTCTACTCTCCAATACCATAATAACCAAAAAATGAACAAAGAAGAAGAAAATGCCAAGCCATATAACCGTGATGTTTGAACTTTGAATTATGAGTCTGCGAAAAAATGGAGGAATGGGAATGGGAAATAGAGAATTTTATTATTTATTTATTTAGCAATGAACATAAAAAAAATACTAGATTAGAGTGTAGATCCTACCTCTTTGGCCTTCAATCCCAACCTCCAGTCTCCCCTTGGAAGCTCCTGAAGCTCCTCCAAGCTCCTCTCTCCAAGCTACAAACTCTCTCTTGCTCCAAACTCTCTTTCTCCTCTTGCTCTCAATGGATGAAGTGAATAATGGGAGGGGAGAGGGTCTTTTTATCTTCCTTCCCCCTCCTTTCCCTCCCATTCCTCTATCCTCTCCACCGCCGGACGTCGCCCTCCCTCTCGGCCGCGTGGCCTTTTTGTTGGCGCCAATGGATGAGAGCATTTTTCAGAGGGGAAGCGGTTAGGAGCGATTGCTCCCCGACCACTCCCTCCTTTGAAAAAAAGCTCCCGGAGTGTACAGGAGCGGTCAAGGAGTGAACGCTCCGGACTGCTCCCGAATAACTAGGGAGAGTTTTTTTTTGTCGAGAGTGTGCTCCCGACTAGCTCCCGAATAGCTCCCACCCGGGGCGTGAATTGGGAGGGGGGACGTGAGGGGGAGGGTGCTCCCCTGCAACCCTGGGCGACAGTTAGGAGAGATTTTCCTTGGACAAGGTAAGTATGCAGTTGAGATCTTGAGGGGGTTCAGGATGGAGGATTGCAGGCCTATGTTTACATCGATGATCACTGACTTGAAGAAGATGAGTGCTTATGAAGGTGAATTAGTGGATCCCACACTGTACAGGCAACTAATCGGGTCCTTGATGTATGAGGTCAACATTAGGCTAGATATATGTTTTGTTGTGAACACACTCAGCTAGTTCATGGTGGAGCCGAGATAGGTTCATTGAGCGACAGTGAAGCATGTGCTTAGGTCCTTGTGACGTATGGTAGACTTTGGACTGAGATATGTTGGAGTTAGAGGAGTGGAGCTGTAGGGGTACATGGATTCTGATTGGGAAAAAAGTGTAGTGGACAAAAAGTTCGCATTTGGATGTTGTTTCAGCTTCAGATCAACCATGATCTCATGGTTCAACACGTAACAACAGTGAGTGGCACTCAATCTAATAGAGGTAGAGTACATGACAATGAGCATGGTGAGTTATAAGGAAGTGTGGCTTCGAAAGATGATTGCAGGGCTATTTGATCTGTAGATGGGGCCAATAGTGATCCTTAGTGATAATCAAAGTTGCATTAAGCTCTCTGAGAATCTCGTGTTTCATAATTGGTCCAAGCACATCGAGATCTGATATCACTTCATTGGAGACAGGGTCTAGAGAGGCGTTGTGAGATTGTAGTACATTTCTATAAACAAGCAGGTGGCAGATGTTCTCACTAACCCTCTAGTGAAAGGGAAGTTTGTGAAGTACCAAGATAAGCTAGGGGTGGTGGAGAATCCCTTCCTTGCTAGGAGGGAGTGTTGAAGCTAGTGGTAGCTTTGGAAGGTCTTCGACATAGGTTTGGTGTCTTAGCATGTGGAAGACATTATTTGCCTCTTCCAGGTGCTTGCTTGGTGGAGTAAGTGATTTATGTCTTCTTTCCTAAGTCTAACTTAGGAAAAGTACAATAATTAGCGCCAATTAATTATTGCGGACTATTAAGTCAGTTTTTAAGGATAACTATTTTAATTATTTAATTGAATTAGAAATAATCTGAACCGTTGATGTCCAAGATGTTTTAGAAGGGAGATTAGGGTTAGGAATTTAGGCTTAACGAAGATTATAAAGGAATCCCAACGAAGAGGTGAAGACACACATAACTCATGTGAGTGAGTCATCATGAAGAGAAAGCAAATTTCTCTATGTGTGAGTGTCTCAGTGGCCTGCAGCGTAGAGAAAGGGAAGTGCGATTGGATTGAGGGCGAATCCAGGAGGATGAGTGGAGGAGATTGCAGGGCTGAGTTGTTGGAGGGAGATCGATTTGATTCGGAGGAGGTCGAGTTGCTGGAGGGTCGAGTTTTCCTAGTGCATAGTAGTGGTACGTAAGGAGGGCGTACGTCAATTTTGCTGGTTGAGTATTTGGGCTGTTTTCTTCAGGCTGATTTCCTTGAGGCCGAATTCCTTGGGCCAAATTCATTCTATGGGAGCTGAGTTATAGGTTCTGGATATTGTATTTCTCCTTGTATCTTTGTGGGGCGAAAACCCAGATTTTCTAGATTAATAAATGACAAAGAGTTGTTGTGGGTGAATTATTTTTTGCAATGTATGACTGATCTCTCTGATATAAATTCCGTTTGATATATTTATTTCTAAATGTAAAAAATACTGGTGATTTTATTTTCCGTAATTCAATGTATATTTGAGTAAATAAATAAATTGCCGGGGATAAAATAAATTACCGTGAGGAAATAAATCTAGTTGCTATTTGAAATTTAATAGGACCCCGTTATAAATACTGAGAGGGGGGTGAATCAATATTTCGTAAATTTTAACAATTTAAGTATCGAAACAATTAACCAATAACATCACATCAAATGAATACAAGATATCTATCTATCTATCTATCTATCTATCTATCTATCTATATATATATATATATATATTACAAAGGAAGCTTCAACTTCCAGTTTGCCAGCTACAACTTGAAGGGCTACAACCCCATGATTTACTAGCTCCCAGTGGAAGGAGGTGACAACCTTTTGAAGGAAGATACAACTTCCTTCCCTATCACCACCATGCCACCCTATAGAATAAAAGATCGAACAAATCTGCTGGGGCTCTCGTACCACGGACAATGGCCCAACTACAACAAAATCCAAGTACTACAACAGTAGGCCTTTTCCCACTTTAGATCTGCATACCTTATATCATCAAAACATAGCTTCTCTTACCCTAGCCAACTTCAAGACTCGTCAAGACATCAATATCTGCTTCTAGGGTTCCTTTAGACTTCAAGGTCTGCTCCAAAGATATGCCTCAAAACAAGTGTCAAAGTCTGCTACGGGAGAGGTTTGACACAACTATCAAGGTTTGCGACAAATCAAGTCTCAAGGTATGCTTTAAAATTAGCCCTCAAGGTTTACTTCAAATCATCAAAGATTTGCTTCAAAAGACTTAAAGAATGCTCCAAAAATGTTGCTCCAAAGTGGTTATAGGACTGCTCTAAAAATATGCTTCAACAAGATTCAAGATTGTTCCAACATTCTGCCTTAAGAATACCTCCAAAACATATCTAAAACCAACTCCATGTCTGCTCCAAATGAGGTCGAGTCTGCTCGTTCCACATGATGAGTCTACTCCTAAATGAAGGCCAAATATATGTTCTGATCAAAGCCCAAATTCTGTGGTTGTATATATCTAAACTAACTCGAATTTTGTGCCAAGGTAAGGCCAAATTACAGGGACAAATTCTATGAAATGATAATGATGAATCACAGGAGCAAATTCTATGAAAAAGGGGACCGAGTCTATGGAAATTGCAGACTCTCCACAGGGTCGAGTTTCAAGCCTTCCATAGACCGAACCATAGAGCGAATTACAGAGCTATATGGAGGCCGAGATTTGAGTTGTACGAGGGCTGAAATCTGTTCAACAAATTATGCGAGTTTTGCTCAAAAATAGCCCAAAAGGGAGCTCCAAAATCTGATCAAAATTGTCACCAAGAACCATAACCCAAGACCAAAAACTAGAAACCAATTGTTAGTATCTTTGATTTGTATTTCTTCAGATTTTCGATTTAGTGTAAAGTATCAAAATATCTATATATATATATATATATATATATATATATTATATATATATATATATATTTTTTTTTTTTTTTTTTTGTTATCTCGGACTGCTCCTTGAACCTCAATAAATCATCGAATTCTCGCCCCTAGAATGCCAATGGCTGGTGTATAAACAATGATTGAGACGACCTATAATCGGGCCGAACTAAACCTTGAAAATACACATTTATTCATTAGAGCCAACCTGAACCAATTAGGTTCGACATGAAGCAGGAGGATTAGACTCGATAAAAAAATTTGTTTTTCATAATGTCTCCTTTCTTGGATACTTGGCAATGGGAAGATTGATTACAAATTAGGTCTTCTTCTAAAGGCAATGATGAACCTTTGAAACTATGGCTTCTTGGGGCACAGACTAATTCATTTGGGGCATCAATATTTAACCTTCAATATTTCTTCAACCAAGATGACCTTTAAAGCATGTAACCTATCATATGAAATGGTTTGATGAGGGTTATCAATCTAGGTGGACATGCATCCAAAATCATAGACGTTTTGCAACCATATCGTTGTTGAATTTCCACGATCTTGGGTGTAGGATAGAATCTTAAAATCTCTGATGCTACCAAGCCAAGAATCTCAACGATAGTACTTTGCACAACGGAATATAAACTACAGTAAATCACATATGCACAAAATATAAACAACTTTTTACATTTTTCAAACCAACTTTGTTATATTAATCAATATATAATACAACCGTTCAAGGCTCTCGTACCAGGGATAATGGCCCTCATACATCCACTAGTACAAGATACAAAATTGGGGCTTGGTGTCAGTCCATCGACAACCAATCTGCCCTCAACAAGATACTCCAACCATCTGGCTGATGAAGTCGACTCTCTCAGCTACCCTCGGTTGTACCCTGTACCTGTCCGGTCCTTCGACTCCTGATTTGTAGCTCCTACCTCTATCAATGCTCCAAGCCCTTCTTGTGAAAATTTCTAAATAGAAATCCTATTGCAGTGATTAATATTATTTCTTCTACTTCTTATCTCAGAAATAAGTTATTCACAGTATTCTTACGACAAATATCAAAATATATTCTATTGCAGCCTTCACAATTAAAACATTGCAGAAAGTAAATGTAAGGAAAAATACTGGCACAAATACAATCACAATGACACAGTTATTTTGGATAATCGTCCCCGGAAAAACCCAATGTGGGAAAACCCGTGCAACAGATGAGATTTTTATTATTCTTCAACAAATTCTCATGTACAAATTACAACTAGCAAATTAGGAATGATAAATTTTACAGACACTTCTTGATCAAGTTCTACCCCAGGTTAAATACTTCTTCTTCCCTTGAATCCTTCTGATCCTCTCTAGGTCAAACTGCTCTCCCTGTCTCAGTGTCACGCTGCCCACACAGGCTCTATGTCAAACTGCCTTTGTGTTGCCTGTTTCTGCGTCACCCTATTCCTGCTTTGCGTCTTGCTACCTTGCACTCTCTGAATATGTTGATGCCCTCTCTTCCTTTCTCACCTGCAGCTCTCCCTCTGATTCGATTTTCTCTTGTCAAACTTCGACTAGTGAGAAAATCGATCTTACTCGGGTAACTGAGTATCTGCCTCTGGTGTGTTCTCCAAGTGCCCATCAAGTCTCCTCTTATAATCATCTCGTTGATCAATCAACGACCCAGATTAGATTCTAATCAATGGTTAGGATCATTTGACTTGATTTGTGCCTTCTTCTAGAAGTTCCATCCATAGTTTAGATTAATACCCATCAATTATATTGATTTCCTAAATTTAGACTTAGGGTCCCATTAAAAATAATTAATTATTTCAAAAAACTGTTTCCGGGTGAAATTTCCCAAAATGATTTCTGGGTATTGGAGAATGCATGTGTCTAAGCCTTCCTACAAATTTTGAGGCCTAGAGCACATCCGATGTTGCCCCTAATCAACACTCCCTCTTAGCGAGGAATGTGCTCTAGCAGTACACTGCAACTGTATACTGCTCTGACTCTGAAGCATCGTCCTCTACACTACTGATCACTGACATATTGTCCACCAACTACTGCGATGTTGCTGTAACTGTACTGCTGATGACACTGTCACTGCCAACACTACATCCGTACTACAGCTCCCTCTAAATGTTTTCATTTGTGCTGCTGCTGGCACTGGCACTGCCAACTGTCCCTGCACTGCAAATTGCTTCTACTAGTGAAACAAATTTTCTATGATACCCATCTGCTCTCTGAACTGTGTGAATTTTGCTCTTTCGAGAGCCTTTGTGAGTATATCGGCCAACTGCTCTCATGTGGGGACATTTTGTAGTTGTACTGCCCCACACTAAACACAGTCTCTGATTAAGTGACAACAGAGATGTATATGTTTCGACCAATCATGAAATACTGGATTCTCAGAGAGTTTGATACAACTCTAATTATTGTAGTAAACCTTGGTCGCTTCCATCCTTTTTTTGAATAAGCTCACAAGCAATTTTATGAGCCATATGGCTTCACATGTAGCTATGCTGGTTGCCATATATTCTACTTCTGTTGAGCTCAGTGCTACCGATTTATGCTTCTTGCTGCACCAAGATATCATCCCTGATCCAACACTGAAGCAGTACCCTGAGGTACTTTTTCGGTTTGTTGAATTACCTACCGAATGTGCATCACTTAACCCATTCAAACTGACGTCCTCCCCTCGGGAGTACTTCAACCCATATCCGATTATTCCACGTACATACTTGAGAATGTGTCTTGCTGCTGCCCAATGCACCCTTTTGTTTCCACCATGCACTGACTAAGAGTGTCGACAACAGAACAAATGTCTGGCCTAGTGTTGACCAGATACATAAGCGACGTAATGAGTTGCCTGTACAAGGTGGGATCTACTTCCTTGCCTTGTGATGCATCTATTTTCTTCTAGTTGGTGATCATGGGAGTAGCCATGGGTCGACAATCCTGCATTTTGAATCTTTTCAGAATTTTTGTAGTGTACCTTCCTTGTCCAAGGAAGATCTCCCCATTCTTCTGCCAAACTTCCAACCCCAAAAGATAATGCATCAATCCCAGGCTCTTCATGTCGAATTCAGCTTCAAGATTCTTCTTGCAATCCTGGATGAGCCTAGATGACCTAGTTAGGAACAGGTCATCTACATACAATACTAGAATAAGTGGCTCATTCTCTACCAACAAATAGTAGAGATTGGGATCAACATCACTCTTGACAAATCCCAACTGCTGCAAGTAACTATCAATCCGACCATACCATGCTTTGGGTGCCTGCTTGAGCCCATACAGGGCTTTCTTTAACCTGCAAACATGAGTTTTCTTCTCATGAGTTTCGAAGCCTTCGGGTTGTTCTATATACGCCTCCTATTTTATCACTCCATTCAAGAATGTTGTTTTGACATCCATCTGGTGAATCTCCCATCCCATTTGAGCTGTTAGGGATATAACAGACTTGATAGAGGTGTATCGAGCAAGTGGGGCGAAGGTCTCTTCATAGTCTATTCCTTCTTTTTGAGCATACCCCTTTGCCATGAACCTTGCCTTGTATTTCTCTATACTGTTGTCTGTTGCATACTTGATCTTGTATATCCATCGTGATCCTACAACTGATCTATCTTTTGGTCTAGCTATACTTCCCAGACATCATTCGTCATGATGGAGTTGTATTCTTCCACCATGGCATCCACCCATTCTTGGTGTTGAACAACTTCCTGAAAGCTATTCAAACTGAGCTACCAATGCCTGGTATCTATCTGGTTGTCTATGCTGCATCTTCTTCGCTCTAGGAGCTCCAACAAATTCCTGTGTGTCCCTCAGTGTCTGCCGTACTTCTCTGCTCGTTCTACCACTGGTGGTGGGAGGCTCAACCAACTCCTCATCCTGTCGTTTCGTCTGTTGAGAGCCATTTGCATTTCCTCCTTCTGAGGATATACTGGTACTGGTCACTGTACTCGATCCGGGTGTATGTCCTCCTGCCTGTCCTCATTACTGCCCTTGCTGCTCTTGGACTAACAGAACATCTCTTGATTGATCTTCTGCAGGCATCTCACGAGATTTCATGAAAGCTCTGTCCTCCATGAACTTTGCATCCCGTCTTACTACAATCTTCCTACTACCAGGAATGTAGATTTATATGCCTTTGAGGTCTCGTTGAATCTTACGAGATACCCCTTTTCTACAGTCTGATCCAATTTACTGCGCTTCTCATTTGGAATGTGACAATAAGCCACACTTTCGAATATCTTGAGATGAATGACTTCCGACTTCTTCTCTGTGAAAACTCCTTCGGATGTTCTCTTCCCCAATGCTCTATGAGGAGTTCTTCTGGATATATACTACTGTGTTGCAAGCTTCTACCCATAGATACCTAGGTAGATCCTGATAATACAACATACCTTTGGCTACCCCAACAATAGTTCTGTCTTTCCGTTCTGCTATTCCATTTTGCTCCAGATTATATGGAGTTGTCCACTTTCTTTTGATGCCCTCTTTTGCACAGAAATATGTGAAGTCTTTGTCTGTATATTCTCCACCATTATCTAAGCGCAATGCCTTTATCTTTTTCCATGTCATATTTTCAACAAGAGCTTTAAACTCTCGGAAACTATCAAAGACCTCATCCTTGGTCTTTAAGAAATAGATCCAGGTCTTTCTAGAGTGATCATCGATAAAGGTGAAGAAGTATTCGCCACCACTAAGAGCTCTCGTGGACATAGGACCCCAGATATATGAGTGTATTAATCCTAACACACATTCTGCTCTATTGTTATTTCTGGAAAAAGCTGCTTTAGCATACTTTCCTAGCACACATCCTTTGCATAAGTCATCATGTTCACTACCAAGGACTGGTACCCCTATAATAGTCTCTCTGAGCATCCTCTGTGCTCCATGGTGTAAATGCCCCATTCGCCTGTGCCATAATTCATTTCGATCCTTTTCACCATTATAGTTGCTGCCTATCAATGCCATTGGTGATTCAAGCTGCAACCTATACAACTTGTTGCTTCGAATCCCAATTTGCCTTTTCTTCTTCCAGCTTGGATGCTTGACGTATACTTTCTTTCCCATAAAGTATACATCATATCCATTGTCCTGTAACTGGGACATTGAAATCAAGTTCATTCCTAATCCTAACACATGCAGAACATTGGTGGCTCGGATGTTGGTTCTTGCTTCCATCTGAAATGCTATGGTGCCTCTCCCCACTGGAGTACATTTTGCTCTGTTTCCCATTGTTATTTAGAAGTCCATTTGTTCTTCCTGATAGCTCAAGAAATGTTTTTGTACTCCAGTCATATGAGCTGAAGCCCCACTATCAATGTACCAAACATCTGTTGACTCTGACTTTGCTAGGCATGCAAATTCTTCATCTATTTTGGTAGATAAATCTGAGGCACAAGTATCCATATTGTGCCTATTTAGACACGAGTATCCATATTGTGCCTATTTTTGACGCCAACCTGTCCCAACAACTGCTACAGGAAAAACCGTGTCCCACTTGAGACAACCCTTCTTGTTGAATCTTCTGCTACATTGCTCCTTCTACCATTGACAAATTTCAATTGGAAAGACTTACCTCTCTGTCGACTCACTCAAAAAGAGTTTTCCCACAAAATCCAATCTTCTTGGCTTGAACTACCAACCATTTGGGATTTTCGAATTACTCCACCTGCAGGGATTTCGAATGCCCTTCTCCTTTCAACGCTGGGTCCTCTGACTTCTTCCTTTTGCTTCCCTTTAGCTCTAATACCATGTGAAAATTTCTAAATGGAAATCCTACTGCAGTGATTAATATTATTTCTTCTACTTATTATCTCAAAAATAAGTTATTCATATTATTATTACGATAAATGTCAAAATATATTCTACTGCAGCCTTCATAATTAAAACATTGTAGAAAGTAAATGTAAGGAAAAATACTGGCACAAATACAATCACAATGACACAGTTATTTTGGACAATCGTCCTCGGAAAAACCCAATGTGGGAAAACCGGTGCAATAGATGAGGGTTTTATTGTTCTTCAACAAATTCTCATGTACAAATTACAGCCAACGAATTAAGAATGAGAAATTTTACAGACACTTCTTGACCAAGTTCTACCCTAGTTGAAACACTTCTTCTTCCCTGGAATTCTTCTGATCCTCTCTGCGTCAAACTGCACTCCCTGGCTCACCGTCAAGCTGCCCACGCAGGCTCTGCGTCAAACTTCCTCTGTGCTTCGTCTTTCTGCGTCACCCCGTTCCTCCTTTGCGTCTTGCTGCCTTGCACTCTCTGAATATGCTGATGCCCTCTCTTCCTTTCTCACCTGCAAATCTCCCTTTGATTCGATTTTCTCTTGTCGAACTTCGACCATTGAGAAAATCGATTTTACTCGGGTAACTGAGTATCTGCCTCTGTTTTGTTCTCCAAGTACTGATCATGTCTCTTATAATCCTCTCGTTGATCAATCAACGACCCATATTAGATTCTAATCAATGGTTAGGATCATTTGACTCGATCTCTACCTTCTTCTACAACTTCCATCCACAGTTTAGATTAATACCCATTAATTATATTATTTTACTAAGTTTAGACTTAGGGTCCCATTAAAAATAATTAATTATTTTAATAAAACTGTTTCCAGGTGGAATTTCCCAAAATGATTTTTGGGTATCGGAGAATGCATGCGTCTAAGCTTTACTAGAAATTTTGAGGCCTAGAGCACATCCAATGCTACCCCAAATAACCACATTTGACCACTGAACCTCGACTATCATTCTGCTCACTAGTTGTGCCTTAGTCCACCAAGGGCACCACAGACTCTTGTCGAATTGTTCACAACTCCGTTGTTCACAACTCTCAATCTGCCCATTATTGCTCCTTAGCTACTCAAGGACTTCAACCCACTATGGTCTTCCTGCACTGCTCCAATGAAGACCAACATAGGGTACGGAGGGCTGCCAGCTATCACTTCAAGATGTCCATCTCCCACAATGAACATGGGCTAGGAGGACTACCCATCATCTGCTGTAGAAGCCTTTCTCCACACACAAGTCTCGGGCTCCACAAACTGCTCCTAGTTGATTAGACCCTTGGGCTCAACAACTGCCTCTCTTGCAACTACCTTTGTCCATCAAGGTGTTGCTCACCGGGCTCCAACTTAGGCACTATCATGCTGTCCTCTAGCAAACCATAAGTGCTCAATCACGTCCACACTTGGTCCACTCTCACGCTACCCTCCAACAGGCCACGAGTGACCAATGTTGCTGTAGCATCTACTCCTAGCTAGGGCATTCTCACACCTAGGAGACGCTTCTGTTTGTAGCTAATAGACTTCTCCACATCTTCCCTTCTCTTGCAACTACCTTTGTCCATCAAGGTGTTGCTCACCGGGCTCCAACTTAGGCACTATCATGCTGTCCTCCAGCAAACCATAAGTGCTCAATCACGTCCACACTTGGTCCACTCTCACGCTACCCTCCAACAGGCCACGAGTGACCAATGTTGCTGTAGCATCTACTCCTAGCTAGGGCATTCTCACACCTAGGAGACGCTTCTGTTTGCAGCTAATAGACTGCTCCACATCTTCCCTTTTCTCTGCAATAGAGGAGCTATTGCACAAATCTAGGCTCCAATGTCCTCCTGCAACATCTGCCCATTGATTAGAAGATCTAAGAATCCATGTGACCTCAATCACTTGGCTACTACAGTCCTCCAACATTCATCATCCAAACTACTCAATACTTGACCCAACACAAGTCACCAATGGAGGAGATACAAACTTTTGCAGTGTTGTTCCTGGGTAGAGTTTTGGTCACTAGTTAGGGCTCCCACTGTAACTTACAACCCAACCTCCTTACCCAAAACACCACCTCAAATGATGTGGCCTCCTCTCCTTTACAAGCTAGGTGACCTTGCTATGTGAGGAGGCACCTACAACTCCACGTTAGGGCTGTTTTGACCCTCAAAACCTCACCTATAGGCCTATAGCCTAGTCATCACAGGAAGGTCCCTTTCTCAGCTTGTTTTAGGAGGATTTGATGCGTCATCTTGCCCATAACAATCCTCTAGTTTGCCTTCTTCTCCATGTTGTCTTGCCCTCCAAAACACCACTGTTTTGGACCTTCAATTAGTGAGATATGTGGCCCTGTCTAGGTATTTCTATTTCTGCAGCAAAGCACCTCCATCGACCCTATTTGCTTGCGACCTTGTCACAGAAAGATGCGACCTCCTCTAGGCTTCCTTCTAGACTTCTCGGCTATCCCAAAAAACCCTATCTTCCACCTGCAATCAACACAAGGGTTCTCCGTCTGTATGCAGAGGTAACCTTAAAATTTGATGCCCAAAATTACCCTTACAGACATCAGCCTTACTCCTACCTTCTACGCTGGCTGAATCTAGCCAATCCTTGATCAAGACAATCATGCGAGTGACCTACTCTCTCCTTCGCTTGATCATCTAGGGTTGCGGCCTAGAACAGAGACTCCTCTTGCTCAACCGAGCTTCCTTTCTGCTCTTCAAGTCATGTGTTGCACCAACATCGATATCCATATGCCTTCACAACACCTCCTACTTATATACCAACAAGAGGGCTTCTTCAACGTCATTCTAGGGCTTGAACAACTTGTGAAAATTTCTTAATCTAACAAACTAGAAATCCTACTGCAGTAAATTGATTTGCATTACCTATTTGTTCTTCAGTTTAACAAGTTACTTTTAGAACCATTCAACAAATAGTAATGCAAATACATTGCAACCTACACTAATATACAGATCAAGTACTTGAAAATAAATGAGAAAATCACACAAAGGACACATTTATTTTTGGACTAAATGTCCCCGGAAAAACCCAATGTGGGAAAACCGGTGCAATAGATATGTGGGTTTTATTATTAAGCAAATTTATGAATACAACTAGGGTGCCAAATCCGCCTCATCGAACAGAGAATAAACCCGATAGAAATACCTCTATACAAAGATAGATATTTTGGCGAATCCAACAACTGGATGAACAAACCCCACAGGTGATTGTGCTATCCACAGTGGTGTGCAGCGATCACTGCTCCTAGCTCTGCGTTGGAACTACATCACCTCCTCTAAGAGCTACGTCACCTCCTCTAGGAGTTGCGTCACCCTCCCAGTGAGCCTTCCTGACTCATAAATCGATTTGCTGAATTACTGCCTAATCTGCCTCACAGAAACCCTAGCGTTGCCTCTAAGTGACTGTGTCAGCTCCTCTAGCCTCTTCGTCACCCCTTTTGGAAATGTGTTGTCTTTCACTGGTGTTGCTCAGCCTCTTTGCTATGTATTCTCGGCCTTGGACGGAAGTCCCTCAATGAAACTTCCCCTCTTTGCACTAGAAGCTCACTCCGAAATTCTCAATAAACCACACCCCAAAATTTTGAATTAGTGCTAGTGTTGCTCTCATTGTGTGTGTTCTCCAACTGACCCCAAGCCTCCCTTTATACTTTTCTTGTTGATAAATCAACGGTCGTGATTTAATCTCTAATTAACGACTAAGATTAAATTAGACTTGATCCTCCTCCCTTAGAAGCTTCTCACCCATATTTGTATTAATACCCATTAATATTTTAATTTTCCTAAGTTTAGACTTAGGAACCATATTAAAAATGTTAATTATTTTAATAAAATACAATCCTGGTGGAATTTTGTCAAACAATTTCTGGGTCTTGGATATCTCATGTGTTGTAGCCCCAACACAAAATTTCGGAGCTAGAGCACATCCGATGCTACCCAAAAATCAACACTCCTTAGCGAGGAATGTGCTCTAGCAATACTTTCTAGCAAAAGTATCACACTAATCGACGACATCGTTACTCTGCACTGCTAATGCTTGGCCTGCTTCCCTTCATCCACTGCGTTGCTGCAATTTGTATTGCTACCCATGACACTGCCATTGTCATCACTACATTCGTACTTTAACTCCCTGTCAATATACTACATCATGTTGCCCATAGCACTGTCACTGCTAACTGCTGCTCTGCAATTCAGTCTCTGAGAAGTAAGCAACTGAAAAGCTACCCAAATGCTGACATGTTGGTAAGTCTGGATGCCCCTTGATGCTAAAGCTACCTCTGCTGGTAATCTGTGCTGAGCCTTTGATGCTACTGCACTGCTGTTGTATCTGCTTTGTGCCTTCCGCACTGCTGCAAGACTCCACTGTGCCGCTTTAAACTTTGGCACTCTAGCTCTGCCACTATTGCTCCATCATCCCTTGCACCAACTGACTCCTGTCATTCTGCTACCGTCATCAAGGGATCCCATAGCCGTATGTGATCCAAGAGTTTGGGCACCTCAAGGATCCTGCCATTATGTAGTCCTCCTGTCTACAACTCAATATCGCTCACCTCTTCTCTAGAGGTGCATGAGCACTCATGGCGCAATCATCATCGTCCTCTTTGTGAGCTTGCGTTGGAGCAATCTTTGAGTTAGACTTCTCTTCTTTGACCTTCTTTTGAGGGCACTGCGTGGCGAAATGACCCTTTTCTCCACATCTGAAGTATCTGACTTTCGATATGTCCTTTCGTTTTTGCTGCCCTTGTTGTCCCGCTGATGCGAGAGCCGCATCCTCCTCTTCCTCCTCCTTGATTCTGATCCCTTTGCTGCTGCTTCGGGCCTTGGTCAACTATCTGATCTCTTCCTGTCAAAGAGATGCCCACATTTCCTCCCAACTGGGAAGAGAAGCCCTGCCCAAGATGATTTGGACAAAGGTTTCCCTGTCTTCAGTGTCTGCATTTAGGGTAGTCCTGACCATAAATTCAGGATCTCGAGTAGCCCCTACGAAAGTTAGTTGGTCACGGATCCTTTGCAACCTGAGAAGGAAGGGATTGATTTCTTCTCGCTTTTGCATCTGAAACTGTCTTAGCAGACTCTCAAGCAACATCTTCCGCTGAACGAAAGTTCCCTCGTACAATGTGGTCAAGGCCTCCCACATTTCCCTTGCTGTGTCTTTCTCAGCAATATGTGGGATCACATGATCCTTAACCCTATCCAAGATCATGCACTTTGCTTTTGCTTGAGCTTCCTCGTACTTCTTGAGAGGATCAACGTCAACCAAAACAACAATCGTCCTCAAGGCATAATCCTTGATGCGATTTTTATCCAAAACTGCCAGGATCCTGGCCTTCTAGATGACGAAGTTGGATGCTCCATCCAACTTGTCCTGATCCCTCATTCCGTTAACGACTGTCTCTGCTCAAATGATTGTCGAACTGGTTCTCTTTTCCCTCTTTCATTGCTGCGCCAACAAAACTCGGATCTAGATTTCTTTGGCGCTAGAAATCCTCTAAGGAACAAGCTCCCTCTGAATTTCGATTTCCTTCACGAAAATCCTTCTGCCAACCACTGTCGAACCACCCCTCTGATCTCGCTTTGCTGTTGCTCAGCATTGGATCTAGATTTCTTGGCAAGAAATCTTCTGAGGGACTGGTTCCCTCTACTTTGCTTCTGCGTCACTAGGTACTGTTCTGCACTAACAAAATTAGCACCTCACCAGCAACCTCAGATGAACTCTGCGCTGCACCTCTAGCCACGACGACAGGAAAAACGAGACTCAATAGTCTCTGTGTTGGCCTAGTAGCCACTGCGCTGCCCTCTGCAACAACAACGTCACCCAATTAGGCTGACGCAGGCTTTGCGTGAGCCTCCCTTGGTGATTGCGTCACCCCTTCTCTGCTCTCTTTGCCAGAAACTGTGTTGTCTCACGGGACAACTGTCTTCATGCACAAATTTTCCACTGTCCTTTTGCTGATGGCTTAAGTCCTCCTTGATCTGCAATCGCTTTGATAGCATGTGAAAATTTCTGAATCTAACAAACAAGAAATCCTACTACAGTAAACTGATTTGCATTGCCTACTTGTTCTTCAGTTTAACAAGTTATTTTCAGAACTATTTAGAAAATATTAATGCAAATACACAACAACCTACAACAATGTATAGATCAAGTATTGAAAAATAAATGAGACAATCACACAAAGGACACACTTATTTTTGGACAAAACGTCCCCGGAAAAACCCAATGTGGGAAAATTGGTGCAGCAGATATGAGGATTTTATTATTAAGAAGATTTTTGAATACAACTAGGGTGCCAAATCCGGCTTACCCAACAGAGAATAAACCCGATAGAAGTTCCTCTATCCGGAGACAGATATTTTGGCGAATCCAACAACTGAATGAACAAACCCCACAGGTGATTGTGCTGTCCCCAGTGCTATGCAGTGATGGCTGCTCCTAGCTTTGCGCTGGAACTACGTCACCCCCTCTAGGAGCTGCATCATCCTCCGAGTGAGCCTTCCTGGCTCAGAAATCGATTTGCTGAACTGCTGCCAGATTTGCTTCACAAAAACCCCATCACTACCTCTAAGTGATTGCTTCAGCTCCTCTAGCCTCTGCGTCACCCCTTTTGGAGCTGTGTTGTCTCTCCCTGGTGTTTTTGCTCTACCTCTCTGCTATGTATTGTTGACCTTAGACAGAAGTCCCTCTGCCGAACTGCCCCTCTGCACTAGAAGCTCACTCCGAAATTCTTAGCAAATCGCGCCCCAGAATTTTGATTTAGCTCAAGTGCTGCTCTCATTGTGTGTGTTCTCCAACTGACCGCAAGCCTCCCTTTATACTTTTCTTGTTGAGAAACCAACGGTTGTGATCTAATCTCTAATCAACATCTAAGATTAAATTAGACCTGATCCTTGTCTCTTAGAAGCTTCTCACCCGTATTTTTATTAATACCCATTAATGTTTTAATTTTCCTAAGTTTAGACTTATGAACCACATTAAAAATATTAATTATTTTAATAAAATACAATTCAGGTGGAATTTCACCAAACGATTATTGGGTCTTGGAGATCTCATGTGTTCTATCCCCTCCACAAAATTTCGGAGCTAGAGCACATCCAATGCTACACAAAAATCAACACTGCACCAAGCCGACCTTGACACTTTATGTGCAAACCCATTAAATAACTAAAAAATTCATATCTCCATTTCTACAACTCGGAATCAGATGATTCTCATTGCAACGGATTCGTCTTGACGAGAGCTATTATCTTCATCCATCACATGTCGAAATGTGCTCATGGTTTTGGCTCAAATCACGATGGGTATGAAACCCCAAGATTGGGTTCCAAGCCCACAAAGCCACTTGTGGAGCTCCTTCCTCCAAACCCTCGATCCTCAAGGCTTGGAGTACCTCCTAAGCTACAAAAATCAACAATCGTCATGATATCAAAAGCCCATTCTCCCTTTGACATCAATGACAAATTCTTCCAACAGACCCAATAGACTAGAGTCTCACACTCCTCATTTAAATGCCTCTCTCAATCTTGCACTGTTGTATGGTGTGTCTTCTCCTTCTCCTTAGCCTTACTTTTATGAGTTTTTGTTGAGCTAAATTCCTAACCCTAATTTGCAAAGTCTATTGATGACTGAGATTTAATCTTTTCTAACTTGGATCAAGGGTTGAGATTAAAACATAATCATTGAAGTAAATACTTTAATTTTTCTAATGTTTTTTAACTCAATTAGGCATCATAATAATTTTTTGCTCTTCCTAGGTTAGACTTAGGCTAAGTTACAAATGAAACTTGCTCACATTAGAGCAAGTGTCTAAGGAGACTTTGGGTCTCTTTTGCACACCTAGGCACTTAGACCTTTGTGCAGAAGTACTTGCTTGAGCTACAAACATCAACACTCTTTCTTAGTGAGGGAGGTACTTCTACCCTTTGGAACTGAGTTCGATCTTGGAATTGCATATGATGCCTTGGCGGCTGTCTTTGCAATGGAAGCCTTGTCTACCACTTGGTCTGGAAACATTGTCGAAGTCTTGTTCCCCTTGGCCTCTTGGTCAAAGTTGTCATTGATGTTAGTAGAATGATGTCATTGTTGAAGATAATGAAAACCCTTGGTCTATGCTAATTCCCCTGTTAATGCCCTAACACTGGCATTGCTTGTAAAGAAACCCTAAGATGCCAAATTCATGATGCCCTAACCCTAGATGTTGTGTAAACCCTAGATCCTAAAGAAATGAAATCTTGACATTGATGAAATTGATGAAACCCTAGTATTTCTTTAGCATGAGCCTAATTAAAGATCTATCGCTAACCGTATTTTATAAAACCCTAAAAACTCTAATCTTGTCAAAATCCTAAATTCTTGTTCCTAATAACCTAATCCTAAAATTCCTAAAAACCAATGTTTTAGAACTCGGACTCCAACTTGGCCGAGGGTCGACCCCAATTTCGACTCTGACTCGGTTTGCTCGATTTCAATGGCTCGATCGTTGTAAAAAATACATTATATATATATATATATATATATATATATATATATATATATAACTTATTTTTTTTTTTATAAAAATGATAATTTTAAAGATTTTCATTCATGTTTCCAAACACATAGCATCAGAATATAGATAGAAGACAACATATGATCAAAGTAGGCTCATGAATATATCCATTATATCAAAATGGCACCCAATGCACTGTCCAATACATACATGATGATGATATAGAGAACAAAACAAAAACACATAACCAAGGAGGCTAGAAATGGCCTCTACAACAAAAGTAGATTGTGACTAGTACTACTGGCTATAGCTAGAGGAGCCAATATCACCTGGATCAATCTCTGGATCAGAGTTAGACAGGGGGTCCCATGGCTGCTCCTCATCATCATCTGCAACTGCAACTGTAGAAGTGGTAGCACTAGCAGGCTGTGCAACAGTTGCAAGCTGAGATAGATGAGACATGCGCTTCTGTTGTGGCTGAGCAGAAGAAGCACCTGCGATTGGAGGACTTGCTGGCTCTGAGGCTGAGGCTAGTACAAGTGAATCAGGATCTCCATTCAACTGAACATGTTGTTTGAGTGATGCTATTGTTTGTAATTCATAATCAATATCCTCATCAAAAGCAAACTCTGCTGGATGACTCTCCACTACACAATCTGATGTTGGATCAATGCCTTCCAACACAATGTTTGATCTGAATCAGGTCTTTTGTTAAGCAATTGGTTGCATCTGTGGCAAAGGTTGTATTGGACATAGACTAAATCATTGAACCATTTTTGATCCAAACAGTTTCTATTCTTCGTGTGAATCCTCTCAAAGACAAACCAATTGCGCTCACACCCAAGAGCATTGCAAGTTTGACTCAAATTACGAATTGCAAACTTCTACAATTCAGGATAATGGCTACCAAAAGCCTCCCACCATTTTGCTGCAAAAAACATAGGAGTGTAATGAGTTAGCTCAACAAAATTTCAAATTATATCCAACTTTCAAATTATATAAACGATTTAACGAAATAAGTATTAAGAATTTGAAAATTGAAATTTTTGTTTCCCTGGCTCATCTGCTTCACTTGCAGTCTTTGCTAGGTTCTTCTTGTGACTTGTCAGTTTATCTCCAGCTAATCACACTCCAATGGGATCATACAATCAATGCAATCAATGAGTCCATCTCTAACCTCCCCCCTCAAATCTCTTGTCACCTTAGCTTTATAATGATACCATGGGTTCAAAAAATACCCAGTTGCATGTATAGGGCGATGGAGTTGATTGTTCCATCTTTCATCAATGATTGCCCAAATGGGCCCATACTTAGCCACTTTGTCCTTGTATGCCCTCTTTATTTGCTCCTTTGCTTGATCCATAGCCTCATAAATGAAGCCCATAGCCAATCTTTCCCCATCCACCAACTGCAACTCCTTAACTAGTGGTTCAACAAGCTTCACAATCTCTGCTGCCTTTCTCCAAAATATTTCTTCATTAACTTTCTTTTTCAATTCTTTGCCTTCTAGTTTGTGAGACCACTGGCTTTGATTCCATTCTTCATTGGAAAAAATCTTTTGCAAGTTTCTATGTTGTGAAAGCATAGATTGCAATGTCAAAAAATGAGTAGCAAATCTAGTGATGGCAGGCCTAATAATATCCCTGCCCCCTGTGTGTTTCCTCATCAGGCTCCAAATCCATGAATGATTGTAGATAAATTTTGTTATGCTTTTGGCATGATCTACAGTGTTTTTGACCCAATCTAATTTGCCAATATCCTCAAGCATGAGGTCTATGCAATGTGCAACACATGGGGTCCAAAAGATGGTTCTGTGTTTTTCCTCTAACAATTTGCCAGCAAGAACATAGTTAGAAGCATTATCTGTGATGACTTGAACAACATTAGCCACCCCCACCTCCTCAACAACCTCATCCAATAGCTAAAACAACAATTGTCCATCTTTTACCTTATCAGATGCATCAACTGATTTTAGAAACATGGTTCCTTGTGGGCAGAAGATAAGAAAGTTTATGATGGTACGGTTTCTTTAATTAGTCCATCCATCTGACATGATGGTACATCGTGTTCTTGCCCATGAGTCCTTGAAATCTTTCAAATATTCATTAATGGAGGCAATTTCTTTCTGCAAATGATACCCCCTTAGCTCATGCATAGTAGGGCCTTTGAGGCCTTTTCCAGCAGCATGTATGGCATCAAACATAGGCTCATAATATGGTGAACAAGAAGCATTGAAGGGGATATCAACATCATACCACTATCTACAAATGTAATCACAAGCAGTCTCCCTCAATTCTTTCTTCCAATAGTCATCTAAAGTGGGTTGCATATGACTTCTACTAGCTTGAGGACCATGTACATCTGATGGAGAGGAGGGTGTGACAGTGAAATAACTTTTGATATTCATATCGCCTTTTTTCATTTTACCCTTACCCTTTTCTTGAATAGACTCAAAAGAGGGAGGAACATACCGGAAGGGGTTGGATGCATTAGTACAAGGGATAGAGGAAGAACGCTCAAAATCAAAATTGGGGTTGGTAGGCAACATTTTTTGTATATTCCTCTTCCTCCCAATTTAAGCCTCTAACTCTTTTTGCCTAGCCTTATCTTCTTTAAACTTCTCAAAGTTGGCTAACAAATCTTTCCTAATCTCCCCAAATTCTGGTGAGGTACATGGAGTAATTTGGCCTCTAATCCCTGCCAAGTGTTGTTTCAGTGTATTAATGCCCCCAGGACCATCCTTAATTTTTCTATGGCAAAATTTGCGATGCATTTGACTATCAACCATTTCAACATATGCCCAAGTAGCATCTGTCACTCTAGGTGCCATTTTTTGACTTGGAAATGAAAGCAAAAAAATCTGAAAATGAAAACAAAAAAAATAGCATTGATTGAATGTTCATTTTTTTTTCACAAAAATCACTCTTTTCAATTTCTAGATTCGCACATAAAATTTAATAAGCAAAAACAGATTTTTACAAGTGAAAAAAACCAACTCCTCAATGCTGTTCCAAGAAACCAACTCCTCAATGCTGCTTCAAATGGCTGCCCAAGAAGCTCCTCACTCCAGCTACAATGCTTGCCCAAGACTCCTCACTGCTGCTCCAAAAACAAACTCAACAACTCACAAACTCTCATTGAAATTCTCACTCAAATGCATGAGATGGTTGTGAGGAAATGAGAGGGGGTTGGGTGGGTTAAACAGGGTTAGGAGAGGAGAATGGACCCCAAATACACAATAGATTATCTATAAACATGTTTGGAGTCCCCCAAAAGAAATATTTAAAAAAAAAATCATTGTTTTATGGGTTAATGGTTCGCAGTTTCCAACCCAGCCGAGTAGGCTCGGACTCGACCGAGTCCGCCGGGTTAATACCGAGCTGACCGGGTTAAAACCGAGCCGGCTGAGTTGTTAGACAACCCGGCCAGCTCGGTATTAACCTGGCCGGCCGAACTGTTTCCTAGGCCAGGTCACTCGCGGAGGGATTGGCTCGGACCAACTCGGCCGAGTCGGTTTTGAGTTGGCCGTTTCTGAAAACATTGCTAAACACTAGCACTAAGTAATATTCATTTGACTTCATTAAAAAAATAAAAAACTCTAATTTCTAAACCTTCTTATAAAATCCCTAAACCCTAACCATGCATTTACACTACCATACATTATCCTATGCTACCATATATTATCTTACATTATGCTACAATACACTACCATACATTATTAGAGAAAAAAAGAGCTTTATTACAAAGTCTTGTAATACCCGAAGTACATGCACATAAATTCCTTCCAACATATACTATTCTATTCCTAAAGAAAAATACACTCGTTATGTCGGCCTTTCCACTCACATATCGACTTCCCTCCATACATATCAATTCGATAGTTAAAAGAATATAAATAACACATAAAGTCAATTGTCTAGAATATCTATCATAGAGGAAGCTTCATTGGTCCATCGCAAAGCAAAATCAACGAGAACAACTTGAAGAATATTACACAACTCATGAACTGATAAAATACTAGTGGACCTGTAACAAAAATAATTTTTTGGATCAGCGGATTTTGAAATAGTTCTTGGACAAGAAACAATGACAATATTTTTTTTTTGGACCACCGAATTTACCAGCGGACCTGTGATATATAATTTTTGGAAGTGATATTTCTTAGAGCTGCAATAAAAGGAAATTTTGGACCTATGGACTTTGAGGAGTATTTTTTTTGAGATCTTTTGACAAAGATCTTTTTTGGATCTTTAGTCTTGTGATCTGAAACTAACCAGTGTAAAACTTTGAAGACCTGGGCAATATCCCTCTTGCAAATCTCTATTGCGGACCTGTAAAGTCACATACAAACCAACCTATTTATTGTGATTTCTTTGCAAGATTATAAACCTGTGGCTGGAAAATCTATCTTGAGGGACAACACAGAACTGCTTGAGGAAGCTCGTTGATCTAAGGCATTTTGGACTATCGAAAGCATTTGAAAAACTTCTTGTAAAATCCCTTGGAGAATTGGCTGAAGGCTTTAATGACATGAGAAATTTTTGAGCATCTCAAGCATTGTGATATTGTGATTTGGAGCATATGTAGGAGAAGCCTTCATTGTCTTGGAGAACTCTTGGGGCAACGTATTGACACCTTGAGGTATTACTGAAGACATTTGGAAGACTTGTAGAATTTGATCTTAAAGGCGGCCTTGGAAACGTTGATGCATAACTAAAGGCCCTCATGGAGTAACCTTGAGAAGTCAACTCGTGTAAATATGTATTATGAAGAGTCATGGAGACACATTTTGAGACAAATAAAGTTGTCATTGATGAGCCTAGTGATTAATTGAGAGAACTATTAAAGACATTGTTGAAGACATTGTTAAGGCTTGTTGCAGAAGTTTTTGGGAGGCCTTGAAGAACCATTCAACATACATTGAAGAGCTGAAGCAGATTGATAGGGTTAGTGCCTTCGAGGATAGGTTTCCTCAAGAAGATCAGGTTGGAGCTTGTGCCAGTGGAGAGGGTGGAAGCCCTAGAGGTTGGAGCCTTGTGGAAGATAGGGTTGGAGTCCTAGAGGTTGGACCCTCATTAAGACCAAGTTGGAGCTTGTTATTATACAGGTCGGGGCCTGGTTGATTGAAGATTGGTGTCTTCATCTAGGGTTGGAGCTCTAAACATTATTGTACTTAATTTATTGTAAACAAGAGGATTGGAGTTCTCGTTATTTCTGATTAAAAAAATTATTTATTCTATATTGTTCATTTTGTGTTCTGTTTATAAGTAGTCTAAACTGGTAAAGTAACAATTGTAATAAAAATACTGATTCACCCTGCCTCTCAGTATTTCCAACAATTGGTGTCAGAGCCAATACCTTTAGTCTCAGCCTAACAGTTGGAAGGTAGATCCTTAGAACACAAATGGCAAGGTCAAGGAAGAAAGGTTCCAAACCTTCTGAAGATGTCTCTTCCTTTGTAAAAAATTTAGATGAAAATCAGGTAGTCAAAGCCCCCATGTTGAATGAAACAAATTTTGAAGTATTGAAGGGTAGAATGAAATTCTTTTTGATGACTCAAGGTTTTGAAGTTTGGGAATCAGTGATTACTAGAAGCATGATGGAAGAAGAGTCCAAGGAACATAATGCAATAGCGATAAAGACAATCTTGAATGGCCTACTCGAGCCTATAAAAGTCAAAATGGAGAAATGTTCATCAACGAAAGAACTTTGGGAAAATCTTCAAGATCTTCATTCAAAGGGACCTTTGCTCATAACCAAATAATGAAATCCAAAAGAAAAAGGATGATTCAAAACCAGAGAAGATGGCCGACAGCAAAGTTGAAGACACCAAGAGCAAGGAAGACCTAGAAGATAAAAAAAATCTAAAAAAAAATCTCAAGGCAAAACTTGTAGCTGCTCTAGAAGAGATAAGCAGTGGAAATAGGAAAATGAGGAGCTCAAGAAGTAAGCACAAGATGGTGACCATGACCTTGACAAGACAAGGAAGTTGACCTCTTCAAGCTTCAATTATAAGAAAGAGATAAGAATCTCACTAAGCTTAAGGAGAAATTGCATCAAAACAAGAAAATGCATCATGAAGAAGTTATATCCATGACAAATCAGTTGGATAAAGCAAAGAAAAGGGAAGACGTTTTGTCAAGTCATCTTGAACAAAGACATGAGGACTTGAAGAAACTTGAAGCAAAAATTGGTCAATACAAGGAAGAGGCCTCCTCCCTTAAATCTCAGCGGGAAGAAGCAAAGAAACAAGCACAAGGAGCTGAAAAGGTGATGGAAGTTTTGGCCCTCCTGGAAGGGCAAGTTGATGAAGAAGAAAATGAAAGAAATTTCATGGCATGCCATCTAGAAGAAAATGATGAAGAGATCTCCAACTTAAAATAAGATGTCACCTCTCTCAAAGCCCAATCATGTGAAGAAACTATGATGAAAGAAGAAATGGAGAACCATCTAGCAAAGAAGGATGAAGAATGCAAGAAGATGAAAGAATAAATTGATGTCCTAAGGAAAGAATTTGAGCAACTGAACAAGAATCTAAAGAGCTCTCAAACCTTAGATGACATCCTAAGTCATCAAATATCCGCCCTTGATAAATCAGGTCTTGGTTATGTAGGTGAACCCTGAAGCAAAAATGATGCAAAGTTGCAAACCCTAATGCATCAAACAACAAAGAGAAGCTTGGAAGAAATATTGATGCCCCTAGTTCCAACAAAAGCAAGGAGATCAATCAAGATAACCTTAAAAGAAATCCTACTCCAAGAAGGTGTGCAGAGGGTGTCAAGAATGCAAGATGCAATGGATATCATCAAAGGATCTCAAGGAAGAAAGACTTTAGAAGTTCATCAAGGCAAGCTCCATCCTCGAGGGTACCAAAGTATATTTTTTGGTTATTGCTATTCTTGTACAAATTTTGGGCACATGGCAAAGGATTGTACGACATACAATAAGGACAAATATAATGGCCCTCATCAGCCTCCTAAAAGAAACTTTGCAAGAAGAATTCATGCCTCCTCATTGATAAACAAGCCAAAATGCTTCAAATGCCATAACATCGGACATGTAACTTGACTTGGGTTCCTAAACAAGCTAAACCCATGATTACCAAGCAAGAAAATGAAAAACAAATTTGGAAAAGGAAGCATGTTGAACCAAAAGAAGAGCATGTGGAAAGTGTCAATCCATGTTGTTGATTTGATAAAAGCATCATAGGCAGATATGATATTCCAAGTATTGATGATGAGATTCTGCCTATTAAGAAAGATGATCATCCCCATTGTTAGGGGGAGGTTATGACATTGATTAGTCTTACAAGATGCTATTGTTGGATGAACCTTGTGAAACCCTTGACGAGTCACACATGGACAATCATGCTATGAGACACATAAACATATCTCTTGATGGATCATCTCACAGTTTTGCAAAAAATCTTGTTTGACAAGTTGGTCTCTCTTGCATAAAAGATATCATTTACTTCATTCTTTTCAATGAAAGCATGCAAACGCTTAGGGGGAGTGAGTCCATTGAAGAAAAATCTTTTGTCTCCAGTTCACATCCCATCGACCATTGCTGAAGATGCCTTCCACCCAAAGCAGCAATCTTTCTTGTCTTGGCTTCATAAACAAAAAGGAGAGCAAGAAGAAGATTATGCAGGTAGAGGGAGTAGCTAATTGATCACATGAAGAAATGTAAATTGAGCATCTCTCTTGTTCCATATTGCCAAAAGAAGGGAAGCATGACGACAGGGGGAGCAACATGACAAACATGATAAGGGAAGCTCTTGATGTAAAAGGCGCTGTCAAGACACCCCATTTGCCATTGATGTCAAAGGGGGAGAAAGTGCTAAAAGAAGGAGAATATTGCCATCAATGACAAAGGGGGAGATTGCTTGTCAAAGTTGTCATTGATGTCAATAGAATGATGTCATTGTTGAAGATAATGGAAATGGTAGGTCTATGCTAATGCCCTTGTTGATGCCCTAAACCTTGCATTGGTTGTAAAGAAACCCGAAGGTGCCAAATTCATGATGCCCTAACCCTAGATGTTGTGCAAACCCTAGATCCTAAATACATGAAATCCTGATATTGATGAAACCCTAGTATTTCTTGAGCATGGGCTTAATTAAAGATCTATCCCTAACCCTATTTTATAAAACCCTAATCTTGTCAAAATCCTAAATTCTTGCTCCTAATACCCTAAACCTAAAATTCCTAAAAACTAGCCCTAAATAATATTCATTTGACTTCATAAAAAAATAAAAAATTCCTAAATTCTAAACCTTCCTATAAAATCCCTAAACCCTAGCCATGAATTTACACTACCATACATTATCCTATGCTACCATATATTATCTTACATTATGCTACAATACACTACCATACATTATTAAAAAAAAAAACTTTATTACAAAGTCCCATAATAACCTAAGTACATGCACATAATTTCCTTCCAACATATACTATTCTATTCCTAAAGAAAAAATACACTCCTTATGTCGGCCTTTCCACTCACATGTCGACTTATCTTTGTAGATATCAATTCAACAGTTAAAAGAATATAGATAACACATAAAGTCAATTTGCTTGGAATATCTATCGTAGAGCAAAATACATTGGTCCATTGCAGAGCAAAATAAATGAGAACAACTTGAAGACTATTACACAACTCATGGACTGATAAAAGACTAGCGGACCTATAACAAAAATATTTTTTTCGATCAACAGATTTTGAAATAGTTCTTGGACATGCAACAATGACAGAATATTTTTTTTTTGGACCAACAAATTTACTAGTGGACCTGTGATATATATTTTTTGGGGACTATAATATTTCTTAGACCTGCAACAAAAGGAAATTTTGGACCTGTGGACTTTGAGGAGTATTTTTTGAGATCATCTGACAAAGTTTTTTTTTTAATCTTCAGTCTTGTGATTTGAAACTGTCATGCTAGGAGTAACTCCAGTTTTGGTAGAAAACTGATTGATTCTTATTCCATAGGTAACCCATTATTATATACAATAGGGAGTGATTGTTCAGTTCATCTCTCGATGACTGTTCACCTTCCAATTAATTTTATTTACATAAAATCCCAATCATGAAGATTAGGTGTCAACATTCCCCCCTTATCTGAAGGAATGTTTGGTGAGTCCAAGCATCATTCTGAATCGTTCAAGCTTTTCTTTCCAAGTGCTTTGGTGAAGATGTCTGCAATTTGCTCATTTGTGGAACAATGACGGGGATGGATTGTTTTGGCCTCAACCGAGTGTCACATGGTTCGAGATCGAATTCGAGTTCGACAACAATTAAGTTTCGATTCGAATTCGAAGTTTCCGATCAGGTTTCGAATGAGGTTCGGCATTAGGTTCAGCTATACATATTTTCTGTATATATATATATATATATATATATATATATATATGACCTCGGTCTAATAGAGCAGGAATAACCTTGTATAATGGACGTTGCAAAGATTGAAGGATTAGACATTCTAAGCATATCTGTTTTAGCATACAAATCTACCTAGACATATCACAATTGCACAACTAGTGATCTCGACATACCTGTGAGGATCTCAGCTGAATGGAGAAGCAAAGATCTAGGACAAAGGCACAATGTCAATGGATCTCGCATAGCAGTGTTGGCATCAAGGCCTCGGTGATATTCCTGTAGAAGTCTAGACTCTAGACAAAGAACATCAGTGATAGAAACTCTCTCTCGGCCTAATAAGATTGATGTTAGACGTTGTCTCAATCACATATATATATACTACAATTGTGGCACAATAACAAAGCCGCATAAATGATCATTCTCGGAGGATACAATCCCTGCATAACAAAGAGCCACAATAACCATTACAGTCTTGGAATAAATGAGACAGTAAGGAACTCAGTATAGTGAGGAATAGTATCTCATCTTGGTGGATCTATTTCTTAACAGTCAATGTATATATATATATGTAATGGAAAGATCTTCGGATCCCTCACTATCTTTACATGATCTCATTGTCTCGGTGTAAGAAATATCACAATGATCCTGTAGTCATAGAATACACTCTCGCATGATCACAGTCAACATGATGGTCTAGAGTACAGTGATGAAGGTAGGATAAAACAGCTATCATGGCTGTCATAATGAAGTTCTCAGTGCATCATTAAAAAAATCGAACCTTAAAAATTCGTTAAAATTTGCCTTCAGGTTCATTGAGGTTCATTTAGGTTCGTTGAGGTTCGTTTAGGTTCGAGTTCGTTCAGGTTCGAGTTCTTTCAGGTTCGACTTGAGGTTCAAATTTCAGGTTCGGCGAACTTGAA
>APFE030003475.1:136673-154465 GCA_000404065.3 Pinus taeda
TACAGATGCTGCGATTAATGCATAAGCTTTGTTGTTCTTGTTTTCCCAAATGGCGAGCTCTTTGTCTGAGGTAGGCTTTTCTGGGTCACTGTCTCCTTCTCCAACACACAATCTTTTCCACAACTCATTGAAGATGAGGGTGTGTCGTATCATCCGGGACCAATCAGGATAGTTCTCCTTGCCAGTGAGAACCATTCCTACCATAGAGATGATTGAATGCATTCTGTAAAAAAAAATACTTCTGCTGATAGAAATAATACTTCTGCTGATAGAATAATACTTTTGATGGCAAAAAAAATGTGCTCTTGTGGAGAAAAAACTTCTGCTGCTAAAAAAAAATGATTCTGATATGAAAGTGTATTCAAAACCATCCAAAATCTGAGCGGGAATAGAATTCTGCTATGCCATTTATATATCATTGACCATTGAAAGGAATGCTGATAACCATGCTATTAGTATCATAAAAGTCTTCACCGCATATAACTTTTTAATCCATTATATGCCATGTCCATCATATAAAGGCAATATGGAAAAAAAATAATACGCATTTGAAGTGATATATGGTCATAGTTTAGAATTTTAACAGCAAAAAAGGAACGCCCAACGAACATCCACAGGAAAAATACCGCAGCGAAACACTAACCATCAGCTCAAAATCTATTGAAATCACCAAGCAAATTTTATGCAGGTGTGGCAGTGGTCCTAGAATTTCATTTTATGCTCGGCCCTTTCTCTCAGATAATGGTTTTAATACCTGTCCACAACAGTTTTAACTAAACTACGCCATGAAAATCTTCTTGAGGAGGAAATCCTCATTAGAAGAATCGTTAAAACTTTAAAGCGATGCCTTCCACGAGTTTGGAGATCGTATCCATATCCCACTGTTCATAATTTAGCTGGCAGCTATGGACACGTACTCTTTCAGCTGTGGCCTCCTCCATTGTATCAGGTGGAGTGGCGGGGGCGAAGGAATCCATGGAAGAAGAGGAGTCGGGAGCAAGTGGAATGGAAATCGACTTCAAAACAAGAGCTGGGGCAGGAGCATGGTGTTGTTTCGAACATTGTTTTTGCTTTGTTGGAGGAGTAGTCGGCGTTCATGGAAATATGAATGAGAAATGAATTGACAAATAAACACGGAGCAGTGTACTGTATGGAGCAGGGCGCAGGTAGTATAACAGTAGGACATCGTACTGTATGGAGCAGAGTGCAGGTAATGGAATAAGGAGCAGAGTGCAGGGAGTCAGTCAGACAAGGGAGTTACAAGGCACAAGAGCTAAAAAAAGGAGCTGGCTCTAATAACATGTCAGGCCAGGAGTAACTCCAGTTTTGGCAGAAAACTGATTGATTCTTATTCCATAGGTAACCCATTATTATATACAATAGGGAGTGATTGTTCAATTCATCTCCTGATGACTGTTCACCTTCCCAATTAATTTTATTTACATAAAATTCCCAATCATGAAGATTAGGTGTCAACAGAAACCAACCAGCATGAAACTCTAAAGACCCGGGCAATATCCCTCTTGGGAATATCTATTACGGACCTGTAAAGTCACATACAAACCAACCTATTTATTGTGATTTCTCTGCAAAATTATAAACCCGTGGTTGGAAAATCTATCGTGAGGGACAAAGCAAAACTGGTTGAGGAAGCTCGTTGATATGGGGTGTCTTGGACTATTGAAAGCATTTGAAAAACCTCTTGTAATATCCATTGGAGAATTGGCTAAAGGCTTTAATGACCTGAGAAATTTTGGAGCATCTCAAGCATTTTGATATTGTGATTTGGAGCATATGTAGGAGAAGCCTTCATTGTCTTGGAGAACTCTTGGGACAACGTATTGACACCTTGAGGTATTATTGAAGACATTTAGAAGACTTATAGAATCTGATCTTAAAGGCAGCCTTGGAAACCTTGATGCATAACTAAAGGCCCTCATGGAGTAATCTTGAGAAGTTAGCTTGGGTAATATGAAGAGTCATGGAGACACATTATGAGACAGATAAAGTTGTCATTGATGAGCCTAGAGATTAATTGAGAGAACTATTAAAGACATTGTCAAGGCTTGTTGCAGAAGTTTTTGGGAGGCCTTGAAGAACCATTCAACCTACATTGAAGAGTTGAAATAGATTGATAGGGTTAGTGCCCTAGAGGATAGGTGTCCTCGAGAAGATCAGGTTGGAGCCTGTGCCAGTGGAGAGGGTGGGAGCCCTAGAGGTTGGAGCCTCATAAAGACAAGGTTGGAGCCTTGTGGAAGATAGGGTTGGATCCCTAGAGGTTGGAGCCTCATAAAGACCAGTTGGAGTTTGGCATTATGTAGGTTAGAGTCTGGTTGATTGAAAATTGGTGTCTTCATCTAGGGTTGGAGCTCTAAACATTATTGTACTTAATTTATTTTAAACAAGAGGATTGGAGTTCTCTTTATTGTTTATTAATTATTTATTCTATATTGTTCATTTTGTGTTCTGTTTATAAGTGATCTAAACTAGTAAAGTAACAATTGTAAAATAAACATTGATTCACCCCCCCCTCAGTATTTCCAACATGGCCTAGTTCCTAGAAGCCTTCTCCTCTTGAACCTACTGTAAGGTCATGTCATACCTAGGGACCTTCTTGATAGATTTAAAGGAATCTTTCAATTGCTCTATGATCTATCCCTTATAAACTTGAAGGTTGACTCCCTCTGACTTGCTCAAGCTTTAGAGCTCTTTGTTCTCTGTCACTTTTTTGCTTCTTGCCGTTGCTCAAATAGGCTGGCCCTTTAGCCTATACAAGTTATTCTCTCTAACTCCAATGACATGCGCAGTGTGAGAGCTAGATTCTTTGGGTTTGATCCATGCTTGCCCATCCTGGAAGGTTACACAAAACCCCTTCTTCTCAATCATTGTGACTGAGAGCAAACTCCGCCTGAGTTCCAACACCCATAACGTATCTTTCACTTCCATCCTGCCTCTTGATTCAAGTTGAAATACCACAGTTCCAACTCCCTTTATTGCATGTTTGGCATCATCACCAAACCCCACATCAAATTCTGAGTCCCACCTAGTTAGGCCTTCAAACTATTCCTGTGCTCTTGTCATATGTCTTGTGGCTCTACTATCTAGTAGCCACACACCAACTGGTAAGGTGTTCAAGAAAAGGTAGGAAACAATTGTGAACTTTGTTTCAAAATCTTGTTGAGCTTTTTCCAACACAACGAAGCTCAATTGTGTGCTTTTTCCTCCTTTCATCCTCTCTGAACACCATGAAGCATATTGTCATGTCTTATGACATGAGAAACGTTTAACCTTGGTTAAGTCCTCAATCCGATTTCCTCTGATATGTAGTCATCTCTTAGCCTATCAAATGTGGGTATTTTATTTTGAGCACAAACTCCTCTGATGAACAGATCCCATGCCTCTGAGAATCCATGGAATGCCACATTTACTAGTTTTGACCCTTGAGTCTTCCACCTTTTCTTCCATCTCTGTTAGCTAAACACAAATCTGCACAATCCTCATCAAATAACTCATCACTAAATCATACTTTGTCATCTGTGTAGTCTGGAGCATATCTTTCAATATCATCTTTTTGTTTATTGCATTGCTCTGGTATAATCCTACCAAGGCATTGGACATCTCCTTGACTGTCTGCTTCTCGGTTACGTAAAGGATCAAATGATCCTTCACGACATTGAGAGTACCCTCTGTGCCTTTATCTCCTTCTTTGTTTGGATGACCTCCTAAGGATATGATGGTTCCAGGATCTTAGTCTAAACAATCTCCTAGAGATTGTTTTCCTCGAGAACCAAGGTGACCCTAGCCTTCCAAGGTAGGAAGTTTGAAGCTCCATCTAACTTGTCTTCAAATTGAAGATTTTCTGCAGTCATCTTGTCAAATCTCCCAAAAGAATTTCTAAAGAATTTTTTGCATGGTCCTTTAGGCTCCTAAATTTGCTTTTAAGTGTTACAATCCTTTGTTCCCTTTGCTTGATCACCATGCTACTATCTAGTGGTTGACACTTCTCTGCGTCAAAAATATCTGTCACCAAGATGTAGAAAGTGTCACTAGGTTTGACACCTTATCCACCTTCTTGTTCTCCTTTTGTTTCTCAAAGAAAGTTTGGTATTGCTTGTGGTTATTTGCCACCTGGTTCTACAAGAGAGAACCCTTGGATAGCTTCATTGCCTATTTTCCGTGCTACTCAGCTACCCATGCTGTTGGCTAGTGGTTTCCTGTGCACACGACGCTGTTGTTCCCTACAGTCTTATCATCGTTGCCTCTGAGCTCTTGTCTTGACCTTGACCAATTGGCGACTGTTGATTAGCAAGGCTTCCACCTTGATCTTTGTGTTGCGGCGACTTCCTATCATAGCCATGACCCTATCCTCGGTCGGCTGCCATTTTTTGTTGCCATGGCCTCGACCAAACCCATGCGTGAATGTATTGACCTTTTACTGCTCATGCCATGCATTTTGTTGGTTGGTCAAGGACTTTGCGCACTGAATATCTTTGTCTACCAACACCGCAACACAGTGTGAACCATGTTGCTATTGGCCACAAGTGTGTGGGGACCTTGGCAGCTATGGGTGGGTTCGATGGGCCCACCAAGGGCTATTAGCCACCCCCTTTTCCCCCATTTTTGTTATGTATATATATTTTATTCCCCTTTAATTTTTTTCCCAGTGTATAAGTTGGCCTTGACTTGATTTTTTTTTTTTGCTTCAGTAGTCGTACAACATATGGTACTATTTCTAGCCCCCTAAAAAAATTATGCCTTGTATGATTGCAGCCAAACTTGGCCTTGGTGACCCTTTATGAACCTGGCACATTGAGATCGGTTCTCAGAGTTGATTGCCCTGATATGATGTTAATTCTCATTAAAACGTAGCACCCCGAAATCTATTGACCTAGTAGATTACAAGTAACAAATCTATTGAATGATTGTACAATTAGGTTTTGAACATTAATTAGTGGAAGCAAAAACATAACCAATCTCAAAAAATGACAACAGATATTTTCCCAATCATATCTGTTCTTCATTAGAAATATTTAGAACCTACTGATGGTCCCGTTTTAATATAATGGCCCAACTGAAGAAACTACATGTACAACAACTGGAGTTGATCCAACTGTCCAAGCCCTCCTTGGTTGATCTAGATCTCCTTGCTGCCCCGTTCCTCTAGCCCAACACACTAGAGTATCACACTTACTAAGATGCCTCCCTCAATCTTGTGTCACTGTATGGTGGGCCTTCTCCTTATCCTTAGCCTTGCTTTTATAACTTTTTGTTGAGCTAAATTCCTAATTCTAATCTCCAAAGTGATTGATGGTCGATATTAAATCTCGCCTCACTTGAGATCAAGGGATAAGATTAAAACACAATCATTAAAGTAAATACTTTACTTTCTAATGTTTCTTTAGCTTAGCCAACATAATAATTATGTGCTTTTTCCTAAGTTAGACTTAGGCCAAGTTACAAATTCAACTTGCTCAGACTGGAGCAAGTGTTTAAGGAGACTTTGGACGACTTCTTAATGCCTAAACACAGGCCTATGTAGAAGTACCTGCCTGAGCTACAAACATCAGCAAATTTTCAGTTCAACTCTTAGTAGTTTCCTGTTTTTGTATTGCAAATTTCATTTTCAGAAGTAACGAAGAGCACTGATAGGTTTTGATAATCAATTTATTGTGTTTTTGATATATAGGTTCTATAGTTATGTGTTGATAGATTCTAAAATTAATTATAGATTGTAGTTTTGAGTAGCTTTAAGTTGTTAACTTTTGGTTGTACTTTGAATGTGTTTTTCAGTGTGCTAGGTGTGCTACATGAGATTTGGGGTACATGGTGTTGGTTTAGCCCTTGGATTGTTCGAAATGGATTGGCACATGATAGATAGTCCTCGATTGATATGCATGTTTGAGATAACTTGCTTAGCGAATGGTTGACCTTAGATGGTTGCTAGGTTAGTGTCCTTCCATGAGGCATTGGATTTCTCTTGATAGGTTAGTCTTAGCCCTTCATGGGGTCCTGTTACTGCAAAATCTAGTACCTTAGTGCTAGGTCGTGCTAAATCCCCAACAACAATGGGATCCACCACCACTATCACCTTACTAGCGAATTTTCCTGTTGTTTTGTGGGTAGTTGTTATACTTGCAAGGGAGGCTTCCTTGGTAGGTATTGGAGATTAAAGTAACCCAAGGATTTAGAGACTAAATATCCTTCCAAGGTTCCTACTATATAGACACCCCAAAATAATCTTCAATAAAATATGGCTCCAGGGGAGATGATGTAGTGAGGTGAAAGAATTGATGGCTCAAGATATGCCTCGTAGTTGCTCAAGCAGATTCCCAAACTCATGCTACTTTAAATTTAGTGATTTTAAAGAATTGATAAAGTGATGGAGATAGGAGGATTAGTGCCTTAGCTCATTAATGAATTTTGTAATATCCCCAAATTTAATTTTCTGCATTAGAGACGATTTTTGAAAGAGGGGGCAATTCCGACATTGGGACTTTGGAGGAAAAAGGGAAGTTGCAACTCTAGTGGAGCGTGGGGCCCACAAGAGAGAGAAATTTTGCAAAGAAGGGAACTCACACTCTTGGAGGAGCGAGAGAGAGAGGAGTGGGTGTGAATTAGGAGAGAGAAAGAGTGGGGGTCACCAAGGGAGAGGAGGAGGCCAACAATTATAAATAAGGAGAAGGGGCCTTCATTTGTATCTTTTGTCAACTCTACTTTTGAAGTTTGAACACAAGCTCTCTTGAGTTGTTTAGCCAAGACAACAAGTGCTGTTTAGCACAAGGAATTCCTAAGCAAGAATTCCACCTCTACCTTCACTGAACTTCTAGTGTCACCCTAGGAGATTAAGGGGGTGTTTGTTCCATGTGTTTGAGGGGCTAATTTGCAGATCATTGATCAACTTAGGCATGTTTTTTCTTAGGGCGCAGAAAGGGAATTTGTGGGTTGAAAGGAGCTAGCAGGAAGTGGAGATTGGGTCGAAGATTTTGCAGGAATTTATCCATTGGAAGGGCAAGTTTCCTCTTGGTATATTGTAGGGCTGAAACTGTTGTATTTTGGAGGGCCAAATTATCTAAAATTTGGGCTGGCGCAGATATCACTGGACATCTACTATGTAGCCATAGAGAGTAGGGAAATTTTGTGGGAGTTGGGAAAGGAGAGATAAAGGGATTTAGAGGAGTGGTTGCAGGGGTTGGAGGAGATTTTCCAGGAATTGATTTGGCTTTCTACAACAAGATTCTTTCTATAGGGCGTTTTTTCAGCTAATTGTATCCACACTCACTTCTTTGGGGTCATCAGGGGATGTTGGATTTAGCCGAAACCCTTTTTGGGTTTTTGTGAGTTTGGTGGTAGGAGGCTAGGATTAATTTTACAGAATTTTCTAAGCACTTTTGAGAGAAGAATTCCTAGTTCCATTCAACAGGTAATAACAAAAGTTGTTGGAGGAGGGTGAAGTTTATTCTGGGACCATTTCTACCATTTGGTTTTGTGAGGTATTTATAGGTTTTATTGGAGTTGTTGTGGAGAGCCTACATTTAATTTTGTAGATTTTTTAGAGTAGATTTGAGGGTCGAAATTTTAGTTCACCTACAACAATAGTGGCATTAATTTTTTGGGTTAGCACAAAGATTTTTTGGTGGAATCATTCCAACACTTGGGCATCACAATTCCTACCTGGATTTTGCCTAGCTTGCTATAGCAAGTCCAAGTTCCTCTGATCTCATTTATTGTACTCATATTTATTAGAATTAATACAATGACTCAGAGGTTTTGTCCATATTTTCGTGTTCAAATGTGTATCATTGTGCATTTATGATTTTAGTAGTTGTAGCTAGTTCATTGCTTCTGTTATCTATGGTATTTTTCCATTTGGAATATTACAAATTTCTAGGCATATGGAGTCAGACAAGGAGTGAGTCAATGGTTGAAGACCTTAGATGGAGTGGGAAAGAGAGAAAGGTAACTTCTCATTCTAATTCTAGCAACTTTCCAAACTAGGAGACGTAAGGTCAAGCAATGCAATGCAGTTTCCTTGATGGATACGTGATGAAATTTTTGACATATGAAGAAATAGAGTTTATAGTAGATGTAGAATTTATTAAGAAGGTTAAAAAAAACACAAATTCAACAATTATACCAAAATGGAAGGTGCCTTTCATAAAAAAATATCACTATTCATCCAAGCATCACTTCGTCAATCCAAAGAAAATTTTTCCATTCAAAACATATCTTCCCCAAGACAATTCGCTCAACTTGAAATATACAAACCCAAATTTTTACAAGGAAATATCCTAGAAAGTTTAGATTCTTGTGGTATTTCTCCTCCAAAATTCCATGAGAAAATTAGAGGAAGGGCACCTCTATTTATAAAGGAGGCGCTCAACTCCCCTTATGATAGAATAATAACTTCCCAAGTTAAAATCCCCTAAATTAGCTGTAGGAGGGGGAAAATGCCCTCTTTATCAGTCATAGTATTCAAACCGGAACTTGTGACTGAACTAATCCACCTATCAAATCGGGTTTTGAACCGGAACTGGAAAAACCGCACTGGTGATATCTCAATGTGTTGAAATATGTAACTAGGTTTGGTCTTCATAATGACATATGTAATCATGACGTTTTGTATTTGATGTAAAGCGAAAAAATAAAATTATTATTGTCATTCTTGAGGCATGGGTTTCATGCTCAAGGTTATTTGATTGATAGGTCAAGCACCCATTGAGTGCTTCTAGGACTTATCATTGAGTCAACAAGTCAAATGAGTCATTGTCATGTATGGAAGCATCATGTATCAAGTTAAAGATATTTATTTGAGTTAAAATGGAGTCCAAGACCCCCTCCAAGACAAGTCAGACTTTAGTCAAACAAGTCGGCCTACATAAAGTGACAAGTCAACCTTCAAGCAGTGACATGAAGTCTATGTATACAAGGAAGGTGATCACTCTTGAGAGCATCAATCCATCATCTAAGAAGTGCAAGAAAAGAGAAAGAAGTCTATTGGGCCAACAACTTCACAAGAAGAAAACAAAGCTAACCAGGAACTGTTTTAGGGCTACATTACTCCACACGTGTGAAAGAATTTTGGGAAACCTTCTATGGCAGCAAAATCATAAATTATAGTCACTTCAAGAGGTCGAGACAAGGTGTGAAAGGATCAGTTTGCAAAGTCGATTTATCAAGAAAGAAAGATTAACCCAAGCGAGGAAGAAGTCTCACAAACGTGCCTTGAATTGTCCACACGTGTGAAACAACAGAAATTATAGGCAGGCCGAGAATTGCATATTTGTAATAGAGGCTGAGATTTTGAAGAGGAGCCGAAATTTGTACTAAGGCAAGTTTGACTGGAATTGACCTTTAGAAGGAAAGCTCATTAGAAGGAGGTTTGACTTGGTCTTGGTCAAGGGTCATAGGTCTTGGAATTCGTCATTGGAAGTTCTATAAGAAGAGAAGAGTTCTTATGGGTTTTCCTCTCAAGAGGAGACATTTTGGCCCTAATTGATAGCCTATATCTTGTGTCCTCGTGTCTCGTTGTTCTTTATTGTTTGGTAGTTGTTTGATGATAAGAACACTAATTTTAGTCAAGTGAAGGAAGAAGCTAATCAAGTTAAAGTAACAACACATCATAAGCAATTATCAAAGTAAGAGAAATCACCTTTTCTAGCTACCTATAGATTTCTCAACATGTTATCAGAGCTAAGGTGACTACGACAAGAAGAAAAGGCAGCTTGAAGATCATTATTAAAGAAGGATACATAAGGGTCGGGTACAAGGAAATCATTGAGAAGGACTAACCCACTCATCATCTTGAAGGAATGAACCAAGTATCAAAGAAGACGTTAAAAATCCTAGCTCATTCAAAGAAGGATTCTACACTTGAAGCATTCTTGGGAAGTTCACACATTTTACAATCATCATCACAAGGAGAAGAAGACCTCAAGGACCCTACCTCCACTCAAAGAAAGAAGGACTACACATTGAAGCATCTTAAAGTCTCTACATCCAAGGGAAGCAAGAAGAAGCAGTGCCATCATCATCATCATCAAGGTGATATCCCTCTCTTTAAAAAAAGGATCACATCTCAAAGCATATTATCTAAGATACACGTATTGTCATCTTTGAAGAAGATGTAATCAAAGAAGAAATCATATTCAAGAACGCATCTTCTATTTTCAATGTCATCAAGAAGTCATCAAGTTGACGATATCATCATCTAGGAGCATCTTCACTTGACAAGTAAGTATCTTTATATATTTGTCTGAATCTACTATCAAAATGACTTCATTTTGCAAGGAGAGCAACAAATTGGTTGGCTCATCAAACTTTCTTGCATGGAAAAAGAGGAGAGACTTGATCGTCACAGAGAATGAAGTTATTGAATATGTCAAGGGTAAAGTCTCTAAACCATCTTAAGAGCAAGCTCAATCACTATCAAAATATATGAAGGGATAAATAAGGGCTCAAAGAATCCTTATAGAATCAATCAAGCATTCACTCATTCCCTATGTAGCAATGATAGAAACATCGAAGGAAATATATGAAAAGTTGGTAGAACCAAGGTTACTTGGGAGCAGTAGCAGAAGCGGGAGTGCGGAGCAACATTTTCAAAAGATCCTGGTTCGGGAGCGAATTTTTATATAATATATATTTGTATATATTTTGATGCATATATGTCAAAAAAAGCATATAGAATGATGAATTAGATATAAAAAACGTAAAAATTTGGATTGAATCATATAATGTCAATCATCTAGAATTATAATATTCATTAACCACATCCACAAGTTAGTAACATACAACATATTGAGTCTCATGATTCATCAATCTTAAAGTTTCAAGCTTTCAAAATTCAATATATAACATTTGTCATCATTTATCACTAAAGTTGTACTTGTGACCATTACCATTATGAAGTAACCAAACTATAACAAAGAATGTCTAACATGAAATGAAATGTTTCAACTTTCAACTTTCAACTTTCACGAAGCATCATATTCATAATTCATTACCAATGAGTTATAAATGCCAACTTCAAACTTAAATTGTCATATATTGTTTACAAAAAATACCATAATAAATACGAAAGAGTCAATAGTTATAAAAAGTACTAGAAACTAGAAAAAACAAGTAAACCTATTATCTAATGCTTGACCCTCTTGCCATGAGAAATTTCTAATTTCTTGTCTTGTGCTTTATTGGGAGTCTCCTCTTGCATAGTTGAACAACCTTGGCGCTCTTGATCATTGGAAGTCTCCCCCGCAAAGAGGGCTTGGTGTCTTGATTAAATACAAGTTCCATATCCTAGTACATGACAAAATCCAATGGAAACATTGGAATCCCCCACAATCCTGAAATCTTGAAAAAATGACAAGTTTGTTGGATTTTGAGTGAGATCTAAAATTCTACTTTCTCCATATGAAATCCAATGAGGTCAAAACCACTCTCAAACATCTTGAGTCATTTCATGGTAATGTTAATCCTTTTACTTTAGGAATTTAATATTACCATGAACTGCATATGTTGACACTAGGGCCATAAGATTGAACATTAGGCTGCCACACTCAAAAGAAATTGTAATTGCTCCCTCTATCACTCCTTAAAAGGCAGGGAGCAAGTTTTTTTTTAGGGAGTGCGCTCCGGAGGCCTCTCTCGATGCGTTCTAAGAGAGGATTCGACTCGGGGGGGGAGGTGGTGGGAGGGGCTGCCCCACAACCATGGGTTGAACTATTTTCCATAAGCACTGCAGGAGATGTTATATCCTTGAGAACTGAGCTATACAAGATGAAGGTATCAAAGGAAGAAGGGATAGCCTCATATCTTATGAGGGTGTCATAAATAAGAGACCAATTACAAGAGTAAAGGGAAATAATGTCCAACAAAGAAATGACCACCGTTGTGCTGAATGCACTACTAGATGAATGGGGAAACTTTGTATCAAGCATCTGGGTCAAGAAAGAAGCCACTCCATTCAGTGAATTTTGGTCATTATGTAAGATTGAAGAAACCAAGTTGAAAGAAAAAAGCGATGTGGGATCAAATGAACAGGTTCTAGTGTATAGTTAGGTAAAGTGTGTTTCTTTACTATGTACGTTCTGTAACTTACAATCTGACGGTTCATTCTCTCCTCGGTATTACAGACACTTGATCCGTGGCCTAACCCCTGATTGGTCCATGATCTATATTTAAAGAGCATGGAGGGCCATTTGTAAGGCTACCGTTCATGAGAAAAGCTTATGTAAATTTTCTTTCTTTTACATTAATAAATTGCCTGAAGTGGTCGCGTTGGCTCAAGCCATGGACTGTTTCCCTCTTTGAGGGTTTTAACCATGTCAAGGATACTGGTGTACTGATCTGTGATTTGTTTATGAGCGGTGTCCTTTGGTGTTCTATATGAGGAACTTACCCTGTAAATTCCTACATCCAATGAGGTCGAAACCACTCTCAAACATCTTGAGTCATTTAATGGTAATGTTAATCCTTTTACTTTGAGAATTTAACATTACCATGAACTGCATATGTTGACACTAGGGCCATACGATTGAACATTAGGCTGCCACACTCAAATTGTTTTGAAATAGCTCCCTTTATCACTCCTTAAAAGGCAGGGATAATTTTTTTTTTTTTTAGGGAGATCGCTCCCAGGGTCTCTCCCGATGCGCTTTGAGAGCGGATTCGACTCGGGGGCGGTGGGGGGGGCACTTCCTCGCAACGATGGGTAGAATTATTTTCCGTAAGCACTACAGGAGATGTTATAGATGTTATATCTTTGAGAACTGAGCTATACAAGATGAAGGTATCAAAGGAAGAAGGGATAGCCTCATATCTTATGAGGGTATCACAAATAAGAGATCAACTACAAGAGTAAAGGGAAATAATGTCGACCAAAGAAATGACCACCGTTGTACTCAATGCACTACCTAATGAATGGGGAAACTTTGTATCAAGCATCTATGGCAAGAAGGAAGCCACCCCATTCAGTGAATTTTGGTCATTATGTAAGATTGAAGAAACCGAGTTGAAGGAAAAAAGCGACGTGGGATCAAATGAACAGGTTCTAGTGTATAGTTAGGTAAAGTGTGTTTCTTTACTCTGTGCTTTTTGTAACTTACAATTTGACGGTCATGATATGTTCTAGACATGAAGTGATCTGACAGTTCATTCTCTCCTCGGTATTACTGACACTTGATCCGTGGCTTAACACTTGATTGGTCCATGATCTCTATTTAAAGAGCATGGAGGGTCATTTGTAAGGCGACCGTTCATGAGAAAAGCGTATGTAAATTTTCTTTCATTTACATTAATAAATTGCCTGAAGTGGTCGCGTCGGCTCAGGCCGTGGACTGCTTTCCTCTTTGAGGGTTTTAACCATGTCAAGAATATTGGTGTACTGATTTGTGATTTGTTTGTGAGCGGTGTCCTTTGGTGTTCTATATGAGGAACTTACCCTGTAAATTCCTACATCCAATGAGGTCGAAACCACTTTCAAACATCCTAAGTCATTTCATGGTAATGTTAATCCTTTTACTTTAAGATTTTAACATTACCATGAACTGCATATGTTGACACTAGGGCCATAGGATTGAACATTAGGTTGCCACACTCAATTTTTTTTGTAATAGCTCCCTCCACACTCCTTAAAAGGTAGGGAGCAATTTTTTTTAGGGAGCGTGCTCCCGTGGCCTCTCCCGATGCGTTCTAAGATCGGTTTCGACCCGGGGAGGGGGGGGCCGCTCCCTCGCAACCATGGGTAGAACTATTTTCCATAAGCACTGCAAGAGATGTTATATCTTTGAGAACTGAGCTATACAAGATTAAGGTATCAAAGGAAGAAGGAATAGCCTCATATCTTATGAGGGTGTCACAAATAAGAGACTAACTACAAGAGTAAAGGGAAATAATGTCCAACAAAGAAATGACCACGATTGTGCTCAATGCACTACATGATGAATGGGGAAACTTTGTATCAAGCATCTATGGCAAGAAGGAAGCCACCCCATTCAGTGAATTTTGGTCATTATGTAAGATTGAATAAACCAGGTTGGAGGAAAAAAGCGACGTGGGGTCAAATGAACAGGTTCTAGTGTATAGTTAGATAAAGTGTGTTTTTATTATGTACTTTTTGTAACTTACAATCTAACAATCACGATATGTTTTAGACATGAAGTGATTCGACGGTTCATTCTCCCCTCGGTATTACCGACATTTGATTTGTGGCTTAACACCTGATTGGTCCATGATCTCTATTTAAAGAGCATGGAGGGTCATTTAAAAAGCGACTGTTCATGAGAAAAGCTTATGCAATTTTTTTTTCTTTTACATTAATAAATTGCCTGAAGTGGCCGTGTTGGCTTAGACCGTGGATTGTTTCCGTCTTTGAGGGTTTTAACCACGTCAAGAATACTAGTGTACTGATTTGTGATCTGTTTGTGAGCGGTGTCCTTTGGTGTTCTATTTGAAGAACTTACTTTGTAAATTCTTACATGGTACCAGTGCTATTTGAGGGCTGCATCCATTGATGATCCAAATCTGAAGTCGGTACAACTGCATCTGTGACTGTCGTTTCCTATATCTACTATTTCTCACTGCTTTCGGGCTGAGAGGATTGCTCTATTGTGTTAGGAGCATATGTCCTAGTGAGGAACCCCTTTCATTTCATGTGAAAAGGTTTCCGATAGTCTTAGCTACATCATTTTTAAGTGCTGGAGGTATATAGTCTTTATTTGCATTTTTAGTTAGTTATCTCTCTGGTTATTTCGGTTTATTTATGTCTCTGTTTTTTATTACCGGATCTATACCTTTCATTTCTGCGTATCTCTTTGCCTCGCAACTCTTTGCGATTTGGGCAAATCAGAAACAAAAAGGAAGGATTTTTCTTATGCGTATGCTCTTTTCCGCCTCGCTTTAGTGTGATCTCGGAAAATCAAAAACATTGAGGAAAATATTTTGTTTCCGGCGAAATCTAACTTCAAGCCGTAAGGTTTTGTTTTTTTTGCATGTCCATTTAGGGTTGTGTGTTTTTTTGTTTTGTAGGCAAAAAGGGCTTTCTCAAGTTAGCACGCACTCCAAAGCTTCAGTGACAAAAAAATTGCTCTCTTTTCAAAAAACTACTAACTTTTTAAACTAGCTCATTTGGTCTTTCTTTTTGTTGAGTTACTTTTTCAAAAAACACATGTAACTTATGTTTTAAAGTTATTTTATGTAAAAGTGTTTTTACCCATTATAAAAAGTGAATCACTTATAATTCTAAAGTCTCTTTATTTTTTATTTACAATACAGTGGGTAGCTTATAAAGTACCATTGTAAAAGTGACCTTCACTTATTTATAAAAGTGTGTCACATAAAATATATATATTTTTTAAGAGAGCTAATTAGATTAAGTTTGGAAATGAGGGGTGGGCGGGGGATTTTTTTTATTTTAAATATAATATTATCATTCACTTTCTCACATTCATGTACTTCGTTGGTATCTTCAACAACTTTTCTTTAAAAAGCCATAATTTCTTCATCTTGAAGCTATTTACAGAGCTGTTTTTTTTTTTTTTTTTTAATCGGCCTATTTTTTCGAGATCTTTCCATTGGAACACTTAGCTTCAGCGTCTACAACTTCAGTTTCTGTGAAAATGGAAAGTCCATGCCAAGTTATTCTTGACAACACCAACTACTTCCCATGGTTGTCCTACATTGAGGATTTACTTAGAAGTAAAGGTTTTTATAGAATAGCCTTAGGCCTAGAGGCTAAACCTAAAGATGAAGATAAGCAAGCCAAATGAGAAAATAGGCAAGATCAAGCACGTGGGTTGATAGGGATGTTTATTTTTCCAGACCTTAGTCTCCATATTGTAGAACTTGATACCCTTGATGAAGCAATGAAACAGCTCAATAAAGTTTTTGAACTAAAAATCAAATTAGAGTTTATCAACTCGAAAATGAGTTGCTTACGTTGGACCTCAATAATTTTTTTTCCATTGAAGATTTTTTGTCCAAGTTCAAGACCCTTATACTTCTCTTGGAAGGTGTTAAAGTTAAGAAAAAATATGGTAGCCTTATCTATTCCATTCTTACTAAGTTGGGACCAACCTACTCTGTGTTTGTTTCCACCTTCCATTTTACAAGAGAAGTCTTTATTTCTCAAGGGCAAGACTACAAGTCCCCCCCTTTTTTGATGCCTTTTGTGATTCTTTAATAAGAGAACAAGAAAAACTCTTACATCTTGGTCTTCTTAATATTGAAAACTCTTTTAAGAAAGCCTTAGCAACAATCGAATTCAAAGAATCCTAAGAAGCAACATCCTAAAAAGAATGGTCCTAAACCAAACAAGGGTCTTAAGCAATTTCAGTCTCAAAATGAAAAATCAATTCAACAAAATGATAAATAAAATAAAAACAAAGGGAAGAAGACAGATAGACATTGCAACTTTTGTAATTGTGATGGCCACTTAGAATCCAAATGCTTTAAAAAGATGGAAGTCTTGGAAGCAGCAATGACGAAGCATAACATCCATTTGGAGCACTCTTCAACTTCAACTTCATTTTCAAGAATATCACTTTTTGCATGTGGTTGTCAAGCATCTAGGTCTACTTATGCACTAAATGTATCTTCCTCTTCTCATTTTCATGAGTGGCTCATTGATTCTGGAGCTTCTTATCACATGGCCAAAAACAAAGCCATGTTTTCTTCTTTAAATTATTGTAACACCAAAAATATATATGTTGGTGATGATAGATCTCTTAGCTCTATAGGGATTGGAATTATTCATCTAAACAATGGTCAATTTAATGATGTATTATGCGTTCCTACCTTATCCTGCAACTTCTATCTATATATCAGATAACTCTTTCAAGTGAAGGTAACACCATTGAATTTTCACCTCATGGTGTTGTAATTAAAGACCTATGAGATTCTAGACAGATTTTAGCTACTGGCATTGTTGATGATTCTACAAGGTTGTATAGGTTTAACAACTTTGGGTCATCAACTCTTCCCTCGGTATTTGTTGCTGTTGAAATTTGGTATCGGAGGACAGGTGGTTCCCTTAGGCTTTGATCTTTGGCCTAGGGAAAAGTGTCCAAAAGATTTTAATTTTTCTTCTCCTAAAGTGACTTTATAATTTTTATAAAGTTAAAATCTAATTTAAAAGTGACTTTAAGTGATAAAGTTACTAAGTCTAATTTTAAAGTGAATTTTATAAAGTCAATGAAAAATTAGAAAGGAAAAGTGACTTTGGAAATAAATGACTAAGTGGGTCTTTATTAAAGTGGGGTGAATTAAAAAATAGAAAGTGAGATTTAATGTGCATTTAATCTCAGCCATTGATCTAAATCTATCTCACCCATTGGATTTAGGGATCATCCAAAAGTCATTTAGGGTTGGGTTAAAGGAGGAAAAGGAGGAAAAGATCATTCATTCTTTCATGAGCAGATTGGGAGAAGGAGAGCAAGAGAGCAAGGGAGATTTCTGTACAAGAAGGAGAAAGAGGCAGCAGTTTGGCACACATACCAGGCAACTCTTCAGCAAAATCAGAACAGCAGAAAGACAAGCAGAACAACAGCAAGAACAAGCAGAAAAAGCTGATTTTTTGTTGAAAACTGAGAAGTTTCCAGGTGTTCCGTTGGGCTGAAAACGGATAAGTTTGCTTGCTGAAATAAAATTATTTTGCTGTAATTTTTGCTGAAATTTTCTTGCTGTAAAAAGACATTTTTCAGAAATAAAAAAGAGCTCTAAAACTGGTTTTCCCCAAGAGTTGTAGGGGGTTTTTCCAGGGTCACGTTGACCAAAAATATCAGTGTTTTAATGTGTTT